>JAQPPZ010014493.1:0-12179 GCA_028583015.1 Wollemia nobilis
CAACCCGAAAGCTCTAGCCACTACACCACGCGGCTCCGATGGTAGGACAAAGGCTACAAGGATTAATAAATCCTTGATCGGCGGCAAAAAACAAAAAACAAAAAAATTATTGTTTCTAACCCCAACGGGATTCAACCCCGGGACCTCTGTGTCGCAACCAAACAACCCAACCAACTGCGCTACGCACTTCGGTGGGTAGTAAAAGGAACCTCCTGTTCCTTATTTCGACTACGGGTGGCTTTTTAAAAAAAAAATATATGCGTAGATTTATCCCACATTCAGTGGGAAGAAGGCAAAATGGTCTTCAAATATGTGCACAAGCGCATAAGACTTCGATTGCCTTCGGGAAATCACTCCCCAACTCTATCCTTGCTTCAGACGAATCTTCTTTCGCCACGTGTTTGCTCTGACGAATCTGCTTTCGCCACGTGCACAAACAAAATTTTGCCACATCACCACACGCCCGATCCGCCACGTCAGCACCCGGCTTCTGCCATGTCAGCTCCCAGCTTGCCCAGTCAGCACTCTGCCAGTGCCCGCCATGTGTCAACTGTCGCCATGTCAGCATCCACCTCATCTCCTCGAGTTACGTGTTCGAGTCAGCTCTCAACTTTTCCTGCCACGTGTCACCTCAAAATTTATGCCCAACTCTGCACTCTGCCACCTCTGCTCGCCATGTCAACGTTTTCTCTGCCACATGTCACCTCAAAAATCATGCAGTCAATCACCTCGAGATCCATGCCCAGTCAGTCTGCCCTGCCACCTCCTCGATCATGGTGCGCCCTCTGGATACGTTCCTAGCACGCTCGCCAGCTAGTCACTGTGCGACCTTGAGATTCATGCCCAGCACGCTCGCTCGACCAAGCTCTGATACCAAATCTGAAAATCGGATCAGGTGACTATAGAATAAGTTGAAACTAATAGTTCTTTATTAATTTCTATGCAGAGCCAATACAACCATTAACATAACATAGGATAGAATTACTAATTTATATGAAGAGGGAAGGGAGGAAGTTGGCAGAGAGAAAAAGAAGGGAGGTTGGAGGAGAAGAGGGAAGGAAGGTGGAGTGATAAGGTAGAAGAGGGAATATAGGATAGAATGGAGGGATAAGGGGAAGAAGAGATATCCAACTAAACTATATTGCTGACAATAAAAGAATTTGCTGACAACTAACCTAGCCTAGCCACTAAATTAACTAGGACTTAGAAGAGATGTTCACACTTGCTACACCAAATATCTCAAAAATGCCTGCCATAACGAGAGGGAAACTATAAGTAATTTTTAGGAGTTTTGATATTAATCTTAGGCTAATGAAAACAAATATGCCAGGCCTATATATATTTTCTCCTCAAATACCCACCCTTACGAGAGGAAAACTATAAGTATTGAGTAGATTTGATACTTATAACATAGGCTTTTGATCAGCCAGACTCCTATATTGGTTATCTTAATAACCCGCCCTTACATGAGCGAAACTATAAGTTATTTAGAATTTCCAATATAGGTGCATAGTTGATTTACCATATTTGCTCTTTAGAAATTTTTAAGAAAGGAATAATGATTTGAGAATAAAATAGATTAACAAGGGTTAATTAAAGAGATATCCTCACTTAAATTCCTTTATCAATTTTTTTTTTTATATAAATTAAGTAATTCTTTGTAAAAAATTAATCAAAATAAGTTCATTATTATAGA
This sequence comes from Wollemia nobilis, assembly GCA_028583015.1. NCBI lineage: Eukaryota > Viridiplantae > Streptophyta > Pinopsida > Araucariales > Araucariaceae > Wollemia > Wollemia nobilis. The sequence continues at coordinate 1,697 of JAQPPZ010014493.1, forward strand.
TACCTATTGCAAGAAAGGAAATAATAAAATAATATATATATTAATGATATATCCTCACTTAAATCCACTAAAAAAATCTCTATATAATATTAAAGAAATTTGGAAAGAAAATTAATTAGAACAAAGTAAGTTGTTTAATATAGAGATTTACTTTAAGAAGGAATTAAAAAAATAATAAAATATTTTTATTTATGATATTTAATGTATTTAAGGAATGTAAATTGAAATCAATTATCCTCACTTATATTTCATTACCAATATTTATAAACAAATGACTTATAACAAAGGTAATGAGGAAAAAATAAGAGGCAAAAAATTGACGCAATAACAACCCCCCGCAATGCTATGATAGGTGCAAAAAGGCACTTATAAAACCCCCCAAAAAATATATATTATAGATTACAACTGTCTTTTATATCTTCTAGCCAAGGAGAGGCCGGAAAGAAAAGGCTAGAAACTTTTGAAGGCTACAATTTTAAATAGAGATTAAATGTATATTTTTATCTTAAAAAATCTAGCAGATCTGAGCTGAAATTTATTTGACATTAGATAGAGGACAAGAGGTAGCGAAGAAATGTTGATGTTGCGTTTGTCAACGAACAAGTGACACCAATGGGCAATGAGGAAGGATATTTGAAAGACTATGATTCACTGCACCGATAGTTGAGTAGGGCAAAAACATAAAATATTATAACGATACCTAAAGGGTCGAAATCCATGATAAGCAAGATAAGAGCTTCGAAAAATGTAAAATTTTAAAAATTTGGTTCTTATCACTGCACCTGAAAGGTTAATAAAGGAATTGAACATTATAAAAAATTAAATAATTAATTACCACCTCTTGTTGCAATTGTGATACGTAGGGAAGGTGCTGTAGTACGCAGAGAAGGCATTGAGAAGATAAGATTCCTTGAAGACACCAAAAAGGCACACACTATAGAGGCTCTCAGGAATGAGGATGTTACAATCTTTGTTTTAGCATAGAGTCTCTTGTGGTTTTGTATGTGAAATGCAGGGAAGGCACCCGAAGTAGCAGAGAAGGCAGTGAGAAGAGAGGCTTCGTGGAAGACAAGAGGAAGGCAATGTTGCCACACACACAAAGATATTCCTTAAAAGTGGAAGACATTACGCATCAAAAAAACCTAAAACAAATCACAAATGAGTTCTGTTGAATATCCATCTATGGCGCACTTGCAGAGATCCTCAAAGAATAGAGGATGATAGGCACCACAAAAAAAATCATCAGTATAATGCTTAAATGAAGAAACACTATTCAAAACAAGAGAATAATATTATTCAAACATTGTTAAGATGATTATATAACAAAAAAATTGAAGTTCTTCCTGAGCTCCAAAGGACCAAAAAAACAGAAAAAGTTCGAGTTAAATGAAGATTTGAAAATCACAAGATCTTCGAACGATTGATATTTAATTAGTAAAAGGCCCGTTTTATTAGACGTGGTCTCTATGCATGCCAATATAAGCAATGGCCAAAAGCCACATTTCTAAAAAAAAGAAATGGACTTTAGTCTATTCAAAGTTAGGCCAAAAGTCCATTCTATTTTTACGTGAGGAGCGCTACTTCCTCTAATTAAATATATCACGAAGATATAACAAAATCCAAACTTCAATTAAAAAAAATTATATTGCCCACCAAAATATTAATGCCTATGAATATTTAGTCTCCACTTTTGAGTGATACACAGTGATGGCTAAATGGATCCGAAGTGAGCTGTGTTCGAGATGGAGAAAAAAAAATTAAAACATAGGCATACGAGGAGGACACATAAAATTGCAAAAAAAAAATGAGGAGAGTATTTGCATAACAAGGTAAAACAATATTTATCTAGATATTACCATAAGCAAATTCCTCAAAAATAAATTGCAGATATTAAAAAAACAATCTACAATAGATATAAAACCTCTTTCTTTTAAAAAAAATAAAAGGTAAGGGAGTAATAACCAGTTCGAGAGGATGCCTTCAAGAGTGAATGCCTAGCAGAATCTATCCTACTCTGGTACCATGTTAGAATTTCCCAAGAGTAGAACTACAAAGCATTACAATACTTGAAGAAACAAAATAGAACTGATTGATTATTCCATGGATAAACTTTGTATAAATAACAAAGTTGATCATTGAGAGTCATTGGATTACAACAAATCATCAAATTTGATGTAGACTATAACTGAGAATTCACCTGACTCATGAAGGAGTGGAAACTCAAGTAATTCTATCCTAGTATAACTTAAGAGAATAACTACTTATTCTAAAAGTTATAAATTTATATGCTCCAACTATAGTTACTCCTCATGGATGATGTGGAAAGAACCTTAATTTATTTAGGTCAAGGTTAATAATTATTCATAATAATGAGCCATGGATTCTCGGGTAGTATTTTAGCATGGTTATATCTCCTTTGGAAAATATGGGTTGGTACTCATAAATGGTTTGAATGAATATAAATTTTTGCTTTATTTATTAATTCAAATATACTTTATGATGTTATTGCTTTAGATATAGGAAAATAGAGGGCTTGGAAAAATTCATTTATAAATAATATTGAATATATGTTTCTTATTTAATACATGATTGAATAAGTATACCATATCACTAGATATATCATAGATAAGATCAAAACAAAAACCCATTCTCTTGATATGTGATCTACTCAAAAAATGGTCATACAAATCCATTTCGATTTTAGTCTATGTGGTTCCAAAACCTTGATTTCTTCCTAATAGTTATGTTATGGTATGATGAAGCAAGGTTTGAAGGATCAAATTTATTCAAAAGATAAAATACCTAAATGGTAAAATGAGCATTTCGAATGTAAAATATTTTAACAATTTACTAGAAATAGTAGAATTCAATGGAATGTATCAAGATACTTATGTGCAAGAAAAATAATTACTTTTTTATTTTCATGATATATTAAAAACTGAAGAGTCATCTTGGCCCCAAAAGAATAGAGAGATATGGCTTAATGTTATAGACAAAGCATATGTATTTTGTTAGACAAAATATTTGAATCATACATGCAAGAAGGATTGAGGAAAAATTTCAAAGATGTCTTGTTAGAATTTAGGCAAGTTAAGAAGGCTCAAGGTAAGCTTTTAAAAATTATTTGATCAACTCTCACATAGACAAAATGCAAGCTTGATGGAAAAAATATTTAACGTGGAGCTAAAAAAGAAGAGTTATGTTTCCACCTTAATAAGGTACTTGGCCCCAGTGGATTCCCTATAATTTTTTCAAAAAGTTAGGATTTTAAAGAATGATACGTTGGTTGTGGTGGAAAAGGTAGGAAAAAGAAGGTTGCAATAAGTGACATAAATACCACCTATTGTAATGGTTTCAAAGAAAAGAAAAATAAAATATTTTGATCATTTTAGTTCAAAAAGCCTTTATAATATGATTTTTAAGATATTTTCTAAGGTTTTAACAAACACACTGAAAAGTATTTTGGTTTGTGTTATCTTAGAGAACAAGATGATTTTATCCATGATAAACAAGTTTTTGATGTTATATCATTGCACAAGAGGCCATACATTCTCTTAATTCCATTAAAAAACAAGTATAATTGTATAATTAGATATAAATAAAACATATAATAGGGTATGCTAGAATTATTACATGATATTAGAAATTTTGGTTTTCATCTATGATGATGTGATTGAATTAGATATTGTTATAGCACCAAAATATTCTAATTTGATCAATGAATTCTTTATTAGATATTTTAAATCATCTCATTGGATCTACCATGGAAACCCACTATCTCCTCATGTATATATTATTATTGCCAATGCATTAGGAAGAAATTTTTTAATTGTAAGAAAGAAATAAAAACAAAGGTATTTAGTTACAAAAAATGTACCTTTGAATATCATATCCAAATTGTTGATGATACTTTTATTTTAGATTATCCCTCCATTAGTGAGGCCATAGAGTTTAAATCAATATTATCATACTATGACAAGAGTGCTAGATAGTCAACTACTACTACAAAATTTAGGATAATTTTCATTAACATTTTTAGAGATTTATAATTTGATTATTTTGGAGATTTTAAGGTTTAAAGTTGAAAAGTTACCATCACATATTTAGGCATTATTTTTCTAATAAATAAAGGAAGACCTAGGAGATCTAGGACCAAATTTTAGATAGATTGAGATGTTCTTTGGCATGTTAGAAATGTATATCAATTATATTAATGGAAGATATTAATGGTTTATCAATAATATAAACTTATGGTTTGTCAATGATATTAATGGAAGATATTCAAAATGCAAGAAAATGAATCATGGTTTTACAAAGAATCACTGTTTCACTGGTAAGGGACTCCCTCCAATGTATATAATTAAACAAATATATTCTTCTTCATGGATGCCTTCTTACACAACTATCTACCCTATTTTATATTTATCTAAATACTATTATGAAAGGACATGACTATTCATGTTAGTAATTAATAATATAAAAATTAATGAATTAATAATACTAACTATTAATATTAGGATGAAGGATCCTAACATGCCACCCCTCTCGGAAGAAGCTTTGTCCTCAAATATGGGACTAAGAAAATTATTGTTGAAATTGATGAGGTGCTTTCCAAGTAGTATTTGCACAAGTTTAATATCACTTTTTCGGAGGTAGGGATATCTTAAAGGTCGAAGCGTTAGTGGGGGGTTGCCAAGAAGAATAGTTGGATTGTGATGACGGTGGTGGGGAAACCCTTGGGGTTCCTTAGACATTTTATAATGATGCATAAAAAGTGGTGGTAAAACTTTGACATATTTCTATTTTTCCCTAGGAGAGTCAACGAAAAATCACTTTTCTGCCTTGTTTTTTAATAGGTTTTACAATGTGGTGATAACTCACAGTTGGTGAGGAACTTGTGTGTAGTTCTTGTAGAGTGTATATGTATGGCCTTCATTGGTCACTTTATGTATGTCTACCTCATCCTTTCTTGATGTATGGATCACTTCTTGCATATTGACCTTATTGTATTCATTGTTGTGAGTAGGTGTGTTGGTCACTTCGAACACAACTACCTCATCTTTACCCTCTATAGAGGGATAATGATCATATACATTTAATAAATACAATGCTTGTGTAGCGCAATGATGATAAGACCCAAATTGCTCATCACAAGTATAGTAAAGGTCTTGTGCTCACCGTTCCTACATCTCTTCCAGACTGAGGTACTTAACTAGCAAGGGCTTAGGTTTTGGGATAGTGTGCATGAACGATGATTTATCAATAGGTTGCTCCCTTTGTCGATGTTGAATATTGAATTTATCTTCAGCTAACAAAGCCAATATAATGGCTTCCTACAGGGTGCAAGGAGTGTACATCATGACTGCCACTCTAATTTCTTATTTTAATCCACTAATGAAGCCATCTATGAGAAATGATTCATCCAACATGTGATGCAATTGGTGGTATCCTAGAACTAAATTTTATATGCATGCACTGATGTGATTTGATGTAGGTGGGAAAGATTAAGTAGCAAAAGTAGGTTGGGGTCATGATATATTCCATCCTTGACTATTTTCATAGTCATCGATGGAACTTGTGACTAAATTTGCTAAAAATCATCACAAAAACCATAAAAAAATTCATAATCAAAATTCTGCGAAAAAAAAGTTGATAAAATTTGTGTAAAAAGTGTCAACAAAAGTTGCTGAAATTTTTTCAAAACTTGTCTCAATTTTATCATCACCAAATTTAAAAAATTTGTCACTAAATTTTGTGGTCGTCAATTTTTTGTAATTTTTGGCAAAAATGTATATATATAATTTTTATTTTATTATATATAAATTAACCAAAAATTATGGTAAATTTGTTTTAGTTAAGCACAGACAATGATGTGGTGGAAATTGACATCGTACGACCAATGGAATAGAGACATAGAATGAAATGAGATCGAAAGGAAACATGTAGGTGATTTGGATGACATGGATGATGCAGACCTAGAGCAACTAACACGGTATGGGGGATGTGACTAACACATGATAATGCGATAGGTGGTCATGGACAAGGGACAATGATACAAATGATTGACATAACAGGGAAACATGGTAGCTAGTGGGGAAGCCAGATTGACACAAGCAGATTATGTGGAAATGGGACATGGAGAATCGACAACTAGGCAAGAAAAACATGGGACTTTGACTAGATGTCATGCACGTAAGCGGGAGAGGAGGGACAGAGCATGATTAATGAGGATTTATCGGGTGGCTATGTGACCACCACTTGGTGGTCACAATTTTTATGATGTGAATTAAACTTTTTATATCCTCTTCTTCTTGTCGTAGGAAGAATATGGGATAATAAAGCATAAATATTTTGTGCTTAGGCCCTTCGTTCAACGGTGACAACACCTATGTAGTGGAGCTAATGATAAATATTAGTGATGGAGGTATTAACCTTAGGAGGTACAAGGAATTAAAGTTGTTGGAGATTGTGTTGAGCGTTGGAAAAGTGTGCAAACACCAAACATCACTTAAAATGCAAAAAATGGCTGAAAAAAATTTACCAGTAATAAAAATTAACTTTGTAACGTTAGCAAACTTTGGTCTATTTGTGTTGTACATCACCGGGAATGGGTGCTTGCATCGAAAGTCTTGGAACATCACTAAGAGGAAATAAATCATTCGAGATGACATCTATTAACGAGGAATCTATCACATTGAGGCTTAAAAATGGCTTCAAAGGAGCCAATATCATTGGATGACGTCGTGGAGAGCCAGTGGAAAATTACAATATTTCTTGTGAATGGAAATCATCGAGAATACGTGATAGTATACCAATAGAAATTTTATCGTGTTGTTTGAAAAAGGAAATGCCTTTGAGGGAATGCAATGATTGTTGTAGTAGACATTAGTATTGATGGTTCTTGTGATAGCATGACCAGGGAGTGCATCGAGCGTTCATAGATCTGGATGTTAACATGTATTCGGGGAGGAGTGCAAGTCATGGATATTTACAACAATGCACTCGTTGAGGCTGTGGATGAATTGATCACTATGTGTGGCACTATCACCAACCGGTATGATATGAACAATGAGAAGATAATATATGTCTAGGACTTGATAAATCTTGTATGCTTGGAAGTTTCAAAATCGTTGCTCTGATACCAGATGTTAAGATCCTAGATCCTAACTTATGGTTTATCAATGATATTAATTGAAGATATTTGAAATATAATAAAATGAATAATGGTTTTACAAAGAATCATTATTTCACTGGTAAGGGACTACCTCCAATGTATATAATTAAACAAATATATTCTTCTTCATGCATGCCTTATTACACAACTATTTACCCTATTTTATATTTATGTAAAGGCTATTATGAAAGGACATGACTATTCACATTAGTAATTAATAATATAATAATTAATTAATTAATAATATTAACTATTAATGTTAGGATGGAGGATCCTAACACAAAATTATTTAGTAAACAAACACTACCTAGAGTATTGATAAAATGGGAATTCATATTAAATAGTTTACAAATGATCAAGAAACACATTAGGAATTCAATCAACAAGGGAGAATTACAAATTTGTGGTCTAATGTTTAGTTGAAGTTTCATCCTCTTATTTCTTATAAAAAATCATAACCATTGGCTTGAGCATGTTTATCTTGTAAAAGTTAAAAGGTTAGCAATAAATAAATGCTATATATTTCTATTAAATAACATAGTTTAATGATAGAATCTCAAATAAATAATAGATGGCCTTCAAAATATTTTTCGATAGTTATATTGTCTATATTTATGTAGAAGGACAAATTGGTTTAAAATTCATCAAAAGGTGGTGGATACTTGATCAATTTCGGATATGAGGCTAGAAGAATTTAAATTTAATACTCATAAAGACTTCCCTTGAAAGAATATTTGATCACTTGAAGCCCTCCCTATAGCCTCAACATTCCTTTGGTTAGTAGTTGGAGGAAGTTTCTTAAATGAGAGCATTTATAGTAAGTAGGACATCATGGACCTTTCATGTGGCTTGTATAAGAATGATATAAAAACAACAAATAAATTATTTCTTTGTTGTCCTTTTGCTTAGGACATTTGTGGTATATATATATATAATGCTTTGACTTGGGAAGTTTTACAGAGGAGAAGCAAGCAAGGTCCAAGTATTTATATGTTGTGTCAATCAAAGGAGGAAAACATCACATATTTGTTAATCAATTGCCCTTTTTCTCAACAGGTTTGGTTAGAAGTTGAACAAATAACTGGAGTACAAAATATTTGGGAAGTAGAAACAATGGAGGTATATTTAAGACAGTTGTTTTTGAAAAAAAAGTTGAAACAATTTCTTTCTTTACCATGTCTTATATGTTGGGGTATATGGTTGGCATGGAATGCAGCTATTTTTGAAGGGAATTTAATTCTCTCATTTCAAGTCATATTTTAGGTGAGGAATTTGGTCTCAATCAACAAAGGGCTTGACAAACATAAGAAACCTTGACAAGTAGACAATTTATTTATTGAAAAGTCTCAACCATTATTTTTTTGATGGGGCTAATAAGAGATAGTCATATTTTAGTAGTGTGAGAGGTATTTTGTACTTCTTGAATACCCACTATATCCAATTTAAAGCAAATATTGGGATAGGTTTTGACAATTTTTCTAAGTTTTAGGTATTGAAATTTCTAATGAAGTGTGTTGTGGAGAGAAATGTGAAAAAATTATAAAAGTTTGGGGATTCCACTCTAGTCATCAATTGGATGAATAGATCTACTCTATTAACAAATACTTTGCTTAGACCAGTGGGAGATGAACTACTAGAGGTGATTTTCCTTTTTTAAAATATCTCTTTTACACATGTTTATAGGGAATTTAATCAAGAAGCATATAGGTTATCAAAAGAAGGTCAACATGTTCCAAAAGGTTTCTTGCAAATGGAAGAGAACAAGGATGGAGTTTCATCTTTTATCCACATATCATATCCCTAGTTTCTATATTAGCTCTAGGTTTTTTCCTATGGGCCTATTTCATTTTATTAGAGCTTTATGGCAATTTCTAACTATTTCTATTTTATTTTGTTGGTTTCTTTTTCATTGATTTCTATCCAGGTTTTGATCATGGAGGTTGTTTGGATGATTAAGTATTGATATATAAGGATATTTATCCTTATTATTCCCATGCTATTTTGAAGATGGGATTTTTTCCTCTCTGATCTATCCGAATGTAATTATATCTTGAATCCCAGTAATCTACTTTTATCTAGGTTTATGTTTGTTCTAAGACACCTGATAAGTGTAATTTTATTTCACTCTTGAAATAAAATTATGATTTTTCATGTTATATATATATTACATGAAAAATATAAATATATATATATATATACAATATATATATATATATATATATATATATATATATATATATATAATATATATATATATATATGTTGAAAGTGTTGAATAGGATTAGTTGTTTCAAAGCCAAGAGATTGTGCATTCTATGGAGATTCAATCTATTCATTATTTCTTAGAATTTATGGCTTGAATTGAATAATAGATTGATAAAAACAAATTTTAAGACAATGCTTGAGTTTGGAATTATAATACTACCTCTCTTATAAAATATTTATAGGCATGGCGCTCATCATTGGAAGTCTCAAGTGTGGAAAAAAATGTGCTAGCATCTTTGTTATATGATTTAAATATACATGGAAGGGTCATCTATATTGATGGATTTAACATAAAGGACTTGCATTGAACTATGTTAAAATTAAGATGTCTAAAAGTTAGGTTCATCAAACATTATATTAATGATGCTTCTAAACAAAATCTAGGAAAAGTTGATGGAGGTGGTCTTTGTAGAAACAATAAAGGCAAAAGTCTTATTCAAAATTTTATGAATTTTACAAGAATTCAATTATCAACTAGGTTGAGGTTAGGGCACTATTACAAGGATCAAGATTGTCATTGTAAAATAATAAAAATATATTTCAATTAAGAGTGATTCAAAAATTATTATTACTATTATCAAGAATAATGTGTGTGGAGATTGGATTAGACATAACATTAATTTTTATGTCCATCTAACAATAAATATATATTTCAATTAAGAATGATTCACAAATTATTATTACTATTATCAAGAATAGTGTGTGGAGATTAGATTAGACATAACATTAATTTTTATGTCCATCCACTATTATTGAATTATCCCATAGACAAACAAGAAATAGGATTGACTAATCCTATACAAATTTAATTATAAAAACTCAAATTCTCATCTTAACAAACATTATAAATTTATCAATTAACTCAATAATAAACCTCTTTATAAATATTAATTAATAAAAATAAAATATTCTTTTACTAATCATTTCAAAATTATTGTGTATTCATATGTGAAGCTAGGGTCTTTTATAAAAGTTGCTTTAAAATCTACCATTCCCATGTAACATAGAAGACCCATCAACATCTATCCTTTGGTTGCAAAAGTT
>JAQPPZ010014494.1:0-11328 GCA_028583015.1 Wollemia nobilis
GATGGCAGACGAAAAAATGCAATCACACAAATCTAGAATTTTCATTCAATAATCTGGAAACACTTACAGAAATAGCCCGTAGGCTTTACAAGAACCAGCGCTCGACTTGGTTTTCCCTAAACTCTATCTCTCAGCGCGTTCTCATCCACCACCCTATTCTATTACAATGCTTGGGTTTTTATAGAGGCCCCGACCCTTTGAGCCATTAATGACTCACCTGTAGAAATACATTAAACAAAACCTGCAAAGTCGGCTTCCTCCGTCGAGTCTTCAATTTCTTTCCATTAATGGGCAACTGCCTCAATCCGCCATGAAAGCATGCATTTAAAGAACCACCTGACATTTCTGACCTCTGGACGCAGCATTCGAGAGGCCACTATGTTTAGCTAACTTACCGGATACGAAAACATGCATTAATGAGACCCCTGACTACCTCGAAAACATCATCTTGGAGCACATGCCTTTTCGAGCCCAAAACTGACTGTTTGTCATGATATCGCGACATGTCACGATATCATGATAGTTTAACTTTCTTGCGCTTCTTCCTTCTTTTGGTCACGATATCATGATAGGTCACGATATCGCGACCTCCCCACATTCGAGCCTTGATTTCTATTTTACATCATGATTTTGTGACGTCGTGATATTGCGATGTCGCGATATCATGACCTCCCCGCTTCCCTGCCTTCTCTTCAACTTTACATCATGATTTTGTGACCTCCTCGCTTCCCTGCCTTGACTTCAACTTTACTTCATGATTTCGCAATGTCACGACGTCACGATATTGTGACCTCCCCTCTTCCCTGCCTTCTCTTCAAATTTACGTTGTGATTTCATGACGTCGCGACGTGATATCGGGACCTCCTCGCTTCCCTGCATCGACTTCAACTTTATGTCATGATTTTGCGACATTGCGATATCATGACGTCGTGATATGGCGACCTCCCTGCTTCCCTGCCTTGACTTCAACTTTATTTGTGATTTCACGACGTCGCAATATCGCGACCTCCTTGCTTCCCTGCCTTCTCTTCAATTTTATGTCACAATTTTGTGATGTCGTGATATCGCGACATCACGATATCGTGACCAACTTCTATCTCGTCAAAGACTAAAAACTTAGAATAATTTTTGTTGACGCAAGATTGCACTGCTGCCACTGGATGCTCCTGCATCAGAAAACTGGGGTTGATGGAGAAGTGATCTTCACTTTTGCACTGTCTGGTCACCTCCTTCTGTAACACTTCCAGACATTCATCTGCATCTACAGCCTGTTCCAACCCCTTCTCCTGGCCCAAACAACTTCTGCCTTCCTCCAGACAGATTCTCCCACTGCTGCACACTTCCTCATCTACAGCCTGCTTCAACTTCATCTCCTGGCTAGATAAATTTTTGTCTTCTATCGGACAGATTCTGGCACGGTTGTGCTTCTCCTCGTCTGTAGCCTTTAACAGCTTTAACTTCTGTTTATCCTCACACTGTCTACACAGCTTCCTTTGCAGGGCCTTCACTTGCCTCTGCAAATCTCTTCTGAGTAGCTCCTCTTGCAAGGCTTACACTTGCCTCTACAAAGTTTCGAACTCTTCCATTGTCATCATATCGCTCCTACTGCCACGGCTTCTTCATGGAGGCATTGTATTTATTTTTCTCACAAAGCTTTAATCGATCCTGGTGTAGCTGCATCACTTTCGACGATCCGCTCACACGCTCTAGGATCCTAAACTCACTCTTCTCTCTCAGAACCCTACCACAGATCCTGGTGCAACTGCCTCATGTTCGACGAATCTGCTGCACACTCAAAATATTCTAGCTCTGATACCATTTGATGGTGGATGGAAAAAGACAATCACACAAATCTAGAATTTTCATTCAATAATCTGGAAACACTTACAGAAATAGTCTGTAGGCTTTACAAGAACCAGCGCTCAACTTGGTTTTCCCTAAACTCTATCTCTCAGCACGTTCTCGAATCCACCACCCTATTCTATTACAATGCTTGGGTTTTTATAGAGGCCCCAACCCTCTGAGCCATTAATGACCCACCTGCAAAAATACATTAAACAAAACCTACAAATTTGGCTTCCTCTATCGAGTCTTCAATTTCTTTCCATTAATGGGCAACTGCCCCGATCCGCCATGAAAGCATGCATTTAAAGAACCACCTAACATTTTTGACCTTTGGACATAGCATTCAAGAGGCCGCTATTTTTAGCTAACTTATCAGATACAAAAACATGGATTAATGAGACCCCTGATCACCTCGAAAACATCATCTTGGAGCACGTGCCTTTTCGAGCCACGAACCAGCTATTTGTCACGATATCGTGACATGTCCTGATATCATGACAGTTTAACTTTCTTGCGCTTCTTCCTTATTTTGGTTGTGATATCATGACCTCCCCGCCTTCGAGCCTTGATTTCTATTTTACGTCATGATTTTGCGACGACACGATATCACGATGTCACGATATCGTGACCTCCTCGCTTCCCTGCCTTCTCTTCAACTTTATGTCGTGATTTCGTGATGTGATATCAAGATGTATCGATATCATGACCTCCCTGCTTCCCTGCCTCGACTTCAACTTTACATCATGATTTTGTGATGTCACGATATCGCGACCTCCCCGCTTCCCTGCCTTCTCTTTAACTTTACATCGTGATTTCATGACATCGCGATATCATGACGTCACGATATCACGATGTAAAGTTGAAGAGAAGGTAGGGAAACAGGGAGGTTGTGATATCACGATGTCGTGATATTGTGACCTCCCCGCTTCCTTGCCTTCTCTTCAACTTTACGTCATGATTTTGCGATATCGTGACCTCCCTGCTTCCCTGCCTTGACTTCAAATTTATGTCATGATATCATGATGTCACGATATCGTGACGTCCCTGCTTCCTTGCCTCGATTTCAACTTTATGTCATGATTTCACGATGTCGCGATATCACGACCAACTTCTGCCTTGTCAAAGACTAAAAACTTAGAATAATTTTTGTTGACGCAAGATTGCACTGCTGCCACCGGATGCTCCTGCATCAGAATCCAGCCAAATGTATATTCGGAGTTAAGTTTGGTAAATTATTGGGGGTTATAGTTTCTTTACGTGGCATTGAAATTAACCCTATCAAGATCACGAATATCACTGATATGCTTGCACCCATAAATATATCTGAATTACAGAGTCTACAAGGTAAGCTTTAAGCTATTCGTCACTTCATCGATAAGTTGGCGGACAAAACATGACCCTTTCTTAAGCTTCTTAGTAGATCTGTTAAGGGTAAAATCATAGTAGATCAATTAGTTGTTGCACCTTTAGAGTCTACCCATCCCCTCATCATTGATTTTCTTGATGAATGCCTTAAATTAGAGGCAGACCATCTAGAGCAATGGTCCCTATACTTTGATGGAGCCCGATGCATGAGTGGGGCTAGTGCAGGTATTATTTTAATATCTTCGCAAAAACATCTTATACCTCTGTCCTTTAAATTAATGTTTGCTTGTACTAATAACACTGCTGAATATGAGGCTCTAATCCTTGGATTACGAGCTGCCTTAGCACTAAAAATTAAAAGTCTATTGGTTTTTGGTGATTCTCAACTTGTCAAAAATCAAATCAATGATGTTTATCAGACCAAAGATGATAAATTACATCCATAGAAAGCATATGTCTTACAATTAATATCTTTATTTGATCAAGTTACCTTGGAAGCTATTCCTTGAACTAGCAACCGTGTGGCTGATGCTATGGTTGTAGCTGCATCTCTTTTGCCCTTGGAGTTAGATGACGAATATGCTACCATCATTATTTGTCGACTCTAGGAACCCGCTTCAAATAAATCATGCTTAGAACCTTTGGATGTGTTTCTAATCAATGAAACTACTCTTGAACCTTGGTACACTGATATATTTAATTTTCTTCAAAATGGGACCTTCCTTGAAGGTTGTAATAGCAACCAGTGTCGGTTATTACGTAGACAAGAAAGTCACTTTGTAATTATTGGCAATAAGTTGTATAGGAGATCTTTTGAAGGCATCCTATTGAGATGTTTGAATTTAGACGAATCTAGATCAGCTTTAAGTGAAGCCCATGATGGATCTTGTGGGGGACATTTTAGTGGTAGCGCCAATGCTAAGAAGTTCCTTAGGATAGGATATTTTTGGCCCACCATGGAGAATGATGCACATGATTATGTGCACCATTGCGACAAGTGCCAGAAACATGCTGACCTTGTCCATGCACCTGCACAAGAACTGCAGGCTATTTCATCTCCTTGGCCCTTTTCAAAATGGGGCTTAGACATCATTGGAAAAATCAACCCTGTGTCATCTTATGGACACAAATTCATCATAACCACCATCGAGTATTTCACGAAGTGGGTTGAAGCTATGCCCTTAGCTTCTTGCACTAGAACCCAAGTTTCCAAATTTATTTTTAATCAAATTATTTGTAGGTTCAGAATTCCTGCAAATCTCATCTCAGATAATGGAACTTGTTTCAAAAATAAATATGTCAAAAATATAAAATTCAACATCGTTGTTCCACTCCCTATTATCCTCAGGGTAATGGCCAAGTAGAAGCATCTAATAAAACATTAATTAAAATCCTTAAAAGACTGGTCAATAAATCTGGCCGAGATTGGCACATTCAACTATATCCTGCTTTGTGGGCTTATCGAACTAGCGTTCGTACCCCCACATGCACTTCACCTTTTGTTTTAGTCTATGGCGTTGAAGCAGTTTTTCCCTTTGAATTAGAGGTTCCTTCTTTGGCTCTACTACTTCAAGATACTGAAGTAGGAGATGAATATCGTGCTGGCATATTTAGTCAGCTGGAACTCCTATATGAGAAGCACATCAATGCTTTGGAACATCTTCGATCCTACCAGAACAAGCTTAAGCAAGCATACCTCAAGAAAGTTCATCATCGATCCTTTGAGATCGATGACCTTGTCTTAAAAGAAAATAAAAAAAATACTAATGCAACTAAAGACCTTAAAGGTAAATTTGAACCTAATTGGCTTGGGCCATATATCATCACTGCTAAATTTGGATCGGGAGCATACCGATTAGCTACCTTAGATGGTAAACATCATAAAGAACCTATGAACATTATGCATCTCAAACGCTATTATGCATATCATCTGGTCATTTCATCATTATATATATTGTTATTTTGCATACTATTTCATTTTAGTCATCCATATAAAAATTTCAAAAACAGTAATAGTATTTATTCTTTCAATTCATAAATTAAAATGAAAATATAAAAACTTCAAAATCATCAAAATCTTCAAAAACATCTTTTATTTTCGTACCTATCAATTCTTGAAGTATTGCAGTTATATTTTCAATTATTTTGGATAAATTAGCATTTATTTGGAATCCCTCACTTTCACACTCACATGAATAAATATCTTGATTATATTTGGTATGATTATTAATCTCTCTTATATCAAGGTCCACAGTTGAATTAAATAAAGATTTGAGCATAGAGAATTGATCTTGTTATTTACTTGAACCAAGTATATCTTTTCACATTAAAATGATTTTATTGCAAATTCGATATGATGCTACATAGTAGAAATGGTTTCTTGAGCGAAAAGTTTCCCCTGCTATCCTATCATGCACATGGTCTAGAATCTTTGAGAATTAACAAAAGGACAAGCTCACCCCTTCCCAGAATAAAAATCCCTTGCTCCATAGCCAATCCGAGCAAGTATCCCTAGTATAGGAAGAAAAAGAAAAGTCAAAGAAAATGAGAAAAAGAAAAATATTATTTTGTACCATCGCAACAATATTTCAGCATTGTCTCAGTTCCAAGCAAAAATACAAAAAAAGAAAGAGAGCAAAAGAGAAAAGAAAAGGCAAAAAGCAATAAAATCCCTTTCCCTACCCCTTGAAAAAGAAAAGAAGGGTGAATGAGCTTGAATCCCTAGAATTCTCAATTATTCAAAAACTATGAGGTAAGCCCCATAACAGGTGGTTTGTGCCCAACCCTCTTGGCCTTGGGTAATCCCTAGCGTGGTGACATGTTTGTCACATTAGCGACCTTATTTTGTACAGACCTATGTCGGCTTATGGATTAGCTAGCTCTTGATGACCCGACTTACATAGTAGTCTAGTATGGTTACATGCATATAAATCATGGTCAACGGACACTTATTTGGTTAATTCAAATTACTTGTATCAAATTATCTTGCTCAAAATTGGTGAATGAACAATACAATTGCACACACATTTGTATTTGAGAGATTTTGTATCATTATGATAAATCAAGATCGGCAATGAACTCACATCTGCACATGGGGTTCCTTATAAATCTACATTTTGTCTTTGAGATAATCTAAAATATTTATGCAAATATTTTGGAATACTTTCATCTTCTTATTTAAAAGAACATATGTTTAGTAGAAAAACAATTACATACATATTTCTTTCCAAAATCCAAAACTTCTTTCAAAACATGCAATAAAGTCACATTTCTTTATATATTCGACTTCCGCAATGATGGTATAGTTCCAAAACTTAAACTGGAATTTTATGCCTAGCGCAAGTCCTTATCTTATATTTTGTTTATTTAAAAAATATAAAATCAAAAAACAATCATGCAATAAAACTATTATATCAATTTCCTTTTTGGATTTCGCGATGATGGTATAATTCTATACCTATAATTCTATGCCTAGCGCAAACCATTGTTCTAATTTTATTTTCCATTCATTTTAATTCATCAAAACATATGGCTTACATCATTATGTTACACAATTGTGCTTTAAAAGGAACACAAATTTTTCTATTTTCATTTCATTATGTCAACATTCCATTTTGCAACCATGGTATAATTCCTAAGGAATTGTTCAAAATTTTATCACACTTAGGAATTTATGCCTAGCAAAAATCATATTTTTAAATATATTTCATGCATAATATTTTTATAAAAATCTGAAAACAAATCATCACCATCATCATTTTTCATCATCACAACACAAAGTCTTAAGACAGTCTCTTAAGCACCCTTTTACTTTTAGCAATATTTCTATACTGGGATTAGCTTGACGACCTAGCGAGCGGCGACTCCATGAAATGGTCTATAACAATGACAATGTCCTTTGAAATTATTGTTAGAAGTCCCTTTTATTTTTCATCACATCACACCACAAAACAACCAATTTGTTTACATCAGATTATTCCATTTAAATTTTATGGCATGACATAAAATTATAATTTATTTCCAATGACATAATTACATGAATAATCAATCAACAAATCCAAAATTGAAGCATCATAAAACATGTGGACAAGTCATATCATAAAATCATATATATATATATCAAAATATTTGTACATCATATCAAAACTGGATTGGTATGCCACAATATATACCCTGGCATACTCAATCCTCTCAAAAATATATCCAATCCAGTCTATAGCAGCTAGTCTCGAGAAGCCCTCAAGCTCTCAACCTCATCTCCTCTCCCACCCTGGCATGGAGGAGGTGGTCCCATAGAGGTCCGTGCTGTGTCTTGGGTCCTCATCGTCGATCGTGAGGATGTCCTCGATGATCCCATCCTGATCAACTCCACAATGCCGGCTGGTAGCTATAACCTCTGGCCCTCTGGAACCAGCTGGAAGTATGCTCCATGATAGAACATGGTCTGAGCAATAGACCACGCCAACTCCTGCATGCTCACCCCTCTACTCCGAGCCCTAAGCCATGTAGCCTCATCCTGTAGAGTCTGCACCTGAGCTCGTAGGTGGGCATTCTCAGCCCGAAGAGCCGCCATCTCGCTACTCTCCCCCACCTCGACACCCTTGCCCTTATCGGGTGATGGTGGCCTCTCCCCCTGCTGAGCAGGGAATCCCTCCTCCCTCCTCCCTATCTATTGTGGTCTCTATGGAGCCTGTGGCATCCTCTGGCATCTCTCCTATGGAGACCATCGCTGCTCTCTCCCTCCATGACCCTGCGTTGCCTCAATAGCAGCCTGGCACTACCTCCCCATCCATCGCACCACAATGTGCATCGGACCCTGTGCCCTCATCATCCGAGGAGGGTGGATGCCTGCGTACCTTGAATCATATCCATCAGTGACCCCAGTGTCATCCCCATTCACTAGCTAGATGGGGGCATCATCCATGTCTTGGATCTAGAATCGCTGCATATTCGGAGCCCCACTCAGTGTGGTATTATCTCGAATAGTCTGGGAGTACTCATAGTCCCTGAGATATGGGATCCCCTATTGTAGACCGAACTATCGCAAAACTCGATCATAGTGGTGGAGCTCTACCTCTCCCCGCTCCATCCTCAACCAGTAGACTCGCTTGATGCGAGCCAACTCTTATCCATCCTCTCCCCACCTTGGATGCTCTCTCCATGGCCTCCAGGTGATCTGGTCAGGGATGAGGTCATCTAGTAACCTCCATGACATCGGCAGATCTATCCGCCACTGTGACCCTCTCTGTAGCCACCAATAGAAAACCCGGGGTCTCTCCCGATCAACCCCTATCAATGGGAGTCCTACCGGCCTCTGCATCGCGATGTGCTCCTAGCACCAAACCTGTAGTAGTGATGTCAAAACTAGACATTGAACTCCCTTGTATACGACCCCGTGTAGGATCCTATACAAGCGGCACAGTACAAAGCTACCCCATGCAAATCTGTACCCGTGGTCTCTCATGTCACAGACCACATCTGAAAGGAGCCATGGTAATCTGCACCCACTCTGGTGGCACAATAGTAAGCCACCCACTATCCCTACCAAAACCTGAGTCAACCTAGATGCCCCAGGCATCTACCTCAGAGACTCGATGTTCACTCTGCCCTTCTCCAGGGTGAAGCTTGGGTCTCCGCACAGCCTCATCATAGCCTAGCCCTGATTGGCCGTAGGAGTCATCAACCATCCCTGTATGGGGATCCTCAAGATCCTCCATACATCCTCTAGAGTGGGAGCCATCTCCCCTATCGGTAACCAAAAGCAAGATGACCCCGGATACCATCTCTCTACTAGGGCTGTCAGTAGCCCCATGTCTGTCGATATTTGTGGCATCTCTGCCACATGCTGTAGTCCGACCTGTGCCAGTCGGTCTCGCTCTACCTGATTGAGCATGGCCACGTCATCCCTCAGCCCCCCGTATTTCCATTCCTGACTCTTTAGTAATCCCCTCTGCAAAATAAACAATAAAACAACAAAATTCATTAATAAAACAATTATTACAATCAATTAAATGCAATTCAAACAAGCTTAATTTCATAAAAATGATGATATCGTCCACCATTGGATGATATCGTCCTAAATTAAATCAAATCGTCCTTTGTAGGATGAAATCATCTCCTATTTCTCAACTTGGGGATTGTCCCTTGTTGGACGGGATCGCCCCTATTCCGTCGATTTCGCCCATAGACGAAATCGACGATCTAGGGACGATTTCGACGAAATTGGGATGATTTCATCCCGACGTCGTCGACGGCCTAAAAACGGTCGCGATGCCCCAAAATAGTCAAAATTTAAATTGCAAATTACACAAATCAAATTAAAACATAATTCACTAGGTTTCGATCCTTACCCATAGCCCGCATCGGACCTCTGTCGATCTGTGCGTGGTTTCAACCATTTTGTCTGCAGAGCTCTAAAAACAATGAAAATGAACAGTAAAAATGAATTAGGGTTTTACCCTATTTTTCTTAATTTTATTTTAAAAACAACATTTTTAATTTTGCTTTTTCGTGCTTTTACCTCAAACGTTCGATTTGGGTAAAAACACGGAGGGGGCACCATAGTAAGTAGTCGTACGATTCGACCTAGAATCGTCATCTAAAAAATTGAGTAAATTTTTGCTTTCTCGTAAAACGGGAAGAACTCGTCTTTAACGCATTTTCTTCAGAAAATTTGCTAAAGAGGGGGCAAAATGTAGCACCCTAAAATTGGCACAGTTAAACCCTTAGTAAAAAGATAAAAATTTGAATTTTAACCCCAAAACCGCTCGTTAACCGCCCGTTACCCGCTCCCCTCATTTTTTGTGCCATTTTTAGGATTTGTTTTGACCGTTGGACGATATCGTCGATGATCAGACGAAATCATCCCAGATCTGATGAATTCATCTGGAACAGAATGTCCAGATGATTTCGTCCCAAAACTAAATTTTCATAATTAGCTTCTGTTTCAACAGCTTCTCTAACTTGGGCAGAAAGCGTGTCTGCGCGGTTAGAGTCTCCCCCATTGGAGATCTCCCAAATTGGGGTGATCTCCAACCTCCTAACCTCTCCCTAAATCCTATATAAACTTAGGATTTTTCTTGACTTCCCCTGGCTGATTTTCCCTGCAACTTTAGTTTCTCGTGCATTAGAACACCTTCGCACCATTGTTGCATTGTGTATTTCAAGTTTTTCTTGCAAGAATTTTACTATTTTTCAGCTGGAGCAAGCTCGGATCATCGCTGGAGATTCCAGATGATTTTGGATGATCCTGTCATAGATCGGCGATGATCTCGTACGATTGGAGGCGATATCGACTGCAGTCCAGATTGGGGGCAATCAGAGCCCGAAGTTTGCATTTTTTTATCTTCTCTCTTCATTTCCTTATGCATTAACTTAGTTTATTCTATTTTTGCATTCTGGAGTTCACCTCATTTAGCATAGATGCATGATAAAGTTAAAATAAATTATTAAATTAATGCATTTCCTTTAATTGTTATCTAGATTTATCATTTAGGCAAGTTTATTGTTATTTCTATCATTTCCCCTTGCTTTTGCAGTTGCATTTTTGGTCTTTGGTATTTGTTCCTATGATTGCAGGTTTTTGACAAATTCGTCTGACGAATTTGTCAGGTCGACGATGATCTCGTCTGATCTCAGATGACCTACTGTGATCTGAGACGATTCTGTGCAATTGTAGATGATAATATAAGATTTGAGATGATCTGGACTTCTACAAACCTCAGAATCTTCATCAGACATCCGAAATCGGGTACATTCTATCTTATTTAGCACACTTTCTATGTTTAGCACTTATTCATGTTTTTTGTATCCATATAAATCAGCATTGGCATATAGAATAGCTTAGATTCATCTTGGCCAAACCTAGGAATTGAATGATTGAATATAAAAATGAACACATCGAACCCATTCTCAACCTAGGCGTGGAAACTGCCACTCAAAGTTTCCTGGTGAACCCCACCATCCGTCAAAAATTCACCCTTATACCCCTCCCCCGAGAGGCGCGACCTTCAAAGGGCCTCTCAGTCCGAGGTATTGTCCCATCCTTCTCGCATCCCCCTTTCGGGCGCGGATCCTATAGCCTAAAGGTAAGGATGCAAAAAATTTGGAGCAATACAA
>JAQPPZ010014495.1:0-10877 GCA_028583015.1 Wollemia nobilis
TTGGTCAAAAATCTTCCTTAGGTATGAAATGTTTCATTCATGCACCCTAGACCCGGCCTTTCAATGTTGGCCGGGTCTAGGGCGCATGAATGAAACATCTCATACCTAAGGCAGATTTTTGACAAACACAACTATGTACACATGTAGCTTATTGGCTTCTGCGGTAACACTTGTTTCAGAGATACATCTTTAAATCTGCTACCTACATCTGCCCCCCTCTAAACTGGTCAGCGTCCCCACCAATTGTGTCACTGAAACATCCTGGTGGGCAGAGTGAATAGTAGGAACAGGTGGCTCCATGGATCCAATGGCAACAACTTTCAACTCCTAGGGTCCACAAGCATCCATATATCATTCCTCCAAACACTGATTGTACTTGTAGCTACAAACGCACTTTCTTAGCCTCATCTAAACTGGTCAGCGTCCCCCCTCTAAACTGGTCAGCATCCCCACCAATTGTGTCACTGAAACATCCTGGTGGGCAGAGTGAATAGTAGGAACAGGTGGCTCCATGGATCCAATGGCAACAACTTTCAACTCCTAGGGTCCACAAGCATCCATATATCATTCCTCCAAACACTGACTGTACTTGTAGCTACAAACCCACTTTCTTAGCCTCATCTAATATTTTCTTTGTCCCATCCATTGGCTAAATGAACTAATTTGTGCTCTCAACCAACTGCTGCCTCATCTCGTCTAACTGCTGGTTATGATCACATAATTGTTGATCACATGTGCACAACTGTGCCTCCATAGCAGTAATATGCAACACCCGCTCCTCACCGTAACAACATAACAACAAAATCTCCTCTCTACACTAAGTTGCCTCTAAAGAGTCTAATAATTCCTTCTTGATATGATGAGCTCAACATCTCTCAATGTCAAGTAACCCTTCCAACGCTTGTTCTCATCAACTATATATAAACTTTGAGCTTTGCAAAGTAGGGTAGTTAAGCTTCCAAAAACGCAATTCCAACTCATTCGGAATGGATGTTGTCAGACTGATGGTGGCAACTGCACTACTCTTTGGTCTTGAAGAGGGCCATTGATGATACAAAACCATAGTGTTGGGTAGCAAGGATAGTAGTCAAGAGTATTCACTTGAAGCTACAACTTTCCAGAATATTAATGACAAATTTGTGTGCCCTTGGCTGCATACAAGAGTGTTTCTAAGTCTTCAGTTCTTTCTTTTTCTTGCATGCAATGGGATAAGATTGTAGTTCTTCGACACTAGGCTTCAACCACCCCTCACGTTCCATAAGTTGTAGACAGATGTAGCTTACCAATTTCCTATCCTCTTCTATTGGTTCCACATCTATGCATGCTAGAAGTGTCCTGAGGGACCGAGTTCCATGTCCACCTAGGATTATCCAACCAAGCCCCCCAAGTCCTGGCCATTCTAGTGGGGGCATCATTAGATCCTATGTTAACATTTTTGCAATGGTTATGACAATGACTATGCTTCTACTTTAGACCTCACTACAAATTAGCATTCGTGGTTGGATCCACTGGATCTCCTTTCTCTCTCTTCTTTACTTTGATAGTCGGCTACCTCTTCATCATTACTTTTAACATGTAAGGGTTTATTCCTTTTGGGTAACCCTCAAGAATGTAGTTCTATGCCATACAATTGTACCACTTCAACGTGGTTTACAATAGATTCTTTAGTTTAGCTTATTTTCATAGTACCTCCTGGTTATTCCAATGCATTATAATAACTCTTTTCAATGACTCCCAATGGTCTACTTTGGCCATCCATGGACATTAATAAAATTGTCTTACCCTATTTCTTCAATAATCATTGCACAATTGTTCCACTTTAGTGTCAATGTTCTCAACACCTTTCTAAAAGCATCTTCCTATGTTGGTTCTTCACCATAGATACTCATTTTGTGTACAATGTTGGTTGTTTTGGTGGACTTTAGAAAGGCCTTTGACAACGTTCACAGGCATCTTTTATTTCAAAGAGTACATGACATCGGCATCTCGAAGCTCTTTATCACTATCATCAAGAGACTATATGATTTAGTTGCTGGCCATTTTCAGACAGCTTTTGGTTTCTTAGAGGATGTCCAAAGCACCATTGGCATCAAACAAGGCTGTCCTCTTTCTCCGTCAATTCGGGACTGCCTTCGTTAACATGTGTTCGTCAACATGTGTCATTGGTCGCATTAGATGAGCACTCCAAATATATGTGGTTTCAGATCAAGAGGGGCCAACCCCCACTTAGAGGCATGCTCATAGCAATATGTTATTTTCCTCTAGCATCGTCAACTTTTGCCATCCACTCTGTGGTGACCCATACTTGGATCTCTACTCAAAGATTTCTACATATTCATCAGTGGATGATGTCATTCTTTTAGGTGACTTCAATGCCCGCACTGAGACCCACCAAGCACCTTTTCATGATCTTACAAAGTATGAGTTTTGTCTCTTCGAACTCAACCCCAAGGATCTTGCATTCACTAGGACCTATACAGATAAGAGGCATCCTATTACAGCTTGTGGAAAACACTTGATTCAGTTGTGCGAGTCACATGGTCTCTTGGTTCTCAATGGGATTCCTCAATTTCCTAACTCCTCTAGGTTCACTTGTTTTCCACATGTGGAAGGTGCGAGTGTAGTTGACTATTTCATCACCAACTGGACTTTGCTTTCTAATATTCATGGTTTTTAGGTAATACTCAGCTTCCCTTGGCTGATCATGCAATGTTGATTTTCTCCCTAAGTTCCTCCTCTTTCACCTCTCCTTCTTTTCCTCCTCCATCACCCAATCCTACCAACCATCCCATGATTCATTTCAATCCTTGTTTTACCGATGATTATGCAACTTTTCTCTCCCAGTTGATGTCCCAATACTAGTCTCTTAATTCCACCACAATAACAACCAAATATAAATTTTTGTCTCGTACGTTATGGGATGCGGCCCTTGACTCCTTTCCCCACACTTTTGCTCAGCCAAATCCTATTCATCGCATCGGTGCTTACCCCATGAATTGTTTATATGATGAGGGTGTAAGTCCACACGTTGAAAGCTCCATTTTACTCTTATCCATGACCCTACAACTATATCTTCAACTCAAAGCAAATATAGATCCCTTATTCGACGTAAGAAGCAAAAAATTCTTGTTGCTACGTGTTGTGAGCTTCTAGATGCTCTTCATCACTCACCTAGAGCATTTTGGCGCACTCTTCTTCCTAGGAAGCCCCAACCCATATGCATCAATGACAAGCCCGGGTCTCTCATACTACTTCTTTATACGATATTCCAAGGCAGCCCACCATTCATATCTATTTCCCCCAACATCATGTCACCTCTTCTCTTTAGGGGGCATTAAAAGAGCTATACATAAATTAAGCACTAGCAAGGCTATTGATTTTGAGGGATTTCAGGTTGAGTTCTTGAAGTATGGTGTTGAAGCTCTTGGCTATCCCATTGCAGAATTATCCAATGAGGTTGTTTGTTCTAGGCTTCCTGCCTCCTAGTCATAGCATATTATCCACCCCATCCAAAAATCTAGGGACAATTCAGATCCGAAAAACTACAGAACTATCATGATTGGGCACACATTTGCTAAGCTTTATGCAACAATTTTGAATATGTCGGATCAAGGTAAGCTTAGAGCAAGAGGGCAGGCTGGTTTTAGAAGGGATCATCAAACTATTGATCATGTTTTCACTCTTAGAGCTATTATTGAGGAGGCTTGCCAACAGTCTTCTAAAGTGTTATGTTGTTTTGTGGACTTTAGAAAGGCCTTTGACATTGTTCCCAAGCATCTTTTATTTCAAAGACTACATGACATCGGCATCTCAAAGCTCTTTATCATTGCCATGAAGAGACTATATGAGGTAGTTGTTCGCTGTTTTTGGATAGCTTTTGGTTTGTCAAAGGATGTCCAGAGCACCATTGGCATCAAACAAGGTTGTCCTCTCTCCTTCACTCTTTGGGATCTACATTGATGAGCTTGAAGAATTTATTCGTCAATACACACATGTTGACAATGGTTGCCTTTTGCATCATATTTTGATAGCTATATTGCTTTTTGTAGATGATGTTGTTCTTCTTGCTCATACTCCTGAGGGCCTACAAAGACAATTGGATGCTCTTGCTCGCTTTTGTGACTTAAAACAGTTGGCAACCAATCCGAGCAAGACTAAGGTGATGATCTTTAACGCATCAAAGAGTACCCAAACGATCGAGGGAATCCTCTCCCTCTTGAGATTCTAGATAGAAGGCTTTAAAAGCTTTTTTATTTTAAGACGCAGGACCCGCGGTCGAGTCTACTATTACATACGCAAATGTTGGAAAGGTCGAGGCTCTCGCGACAGCTTAAAGGGGAAATGAAAGTTCCATAGAATGAAAATTTTCATAAAAGTCCCTTTTAATTTAAGGGCGCGCTATTACTATTAAAGGACATCGACCTCTTAAGATATAAAGGCTTGAGTAAGCACCCTTAAAGGAATAAAGGTATTTTTTAAAAGCCTCTTGAAAGCTTGCAAAAATCGAGGGAGGTCGAGGGGGAGCCGGGTTAAGTCGTTTTATATACGTGTCAACCACAACACTGGACATCCCATAGAGAAGAACCTTTAAAAAGGGGATTCGTTACTACAATAGTAATTAGACAAAGAGAGATGATGCTATTTTTGAGAGTGCATTATTAAAGCGTTATAAAGGCGATTGATAAGATTAAAGAAAAGGCGAATTTGAAATAAAATTTTTGAGAAGGAATTAATTATAGATCGTGATGTTGAACCTGATCCTGGATGAGAGATCCTAGAATAGAGATGGGGAAATCCTGCCTGGTTAATAGAATCCATACAAGGGAATGTTGGTGATAGAGCTTTTAAATTTCTCATTTTCAATTATGAATAGAGAGACCCTTCTGGATCCAAAGTGTTTCCTCTCTCCTTTGATCGGTTCGAAGTAATCTCTTCTTTTTGCTTCCACCTAGAGTTAGGCCCCTGTTCCACTGGTGTGGCCCATATATACATAGTGGGTGCAGAGAGCCTTTATGAAGCTACGACCACCTTTATATATTAAGAGGTCACGTGATGCTTTTTAAACAGTTAATAATCCCCTTTAAAATAAAGAGGGTTAGTTCAACCACAAATATCCTTTTAAAATAGAGAGGGGTCAATCGTGCGACATCCGATAGGGGTTGGTTCAACAACAAAAGTATGACAATGGCCTCACTTGTATTTTTGTTTGATCAAGGAACCGCTTGAGATAAAGAGCCAAAGAGGTTCAACCACATATCTTATACGTGTTATTGGAGGGGTTCAATTCTTTTACAGAAGTATGATTCTTCCCGATACAATAAGTGGGTAAGGTTGGTTCAACCACAGATCTTATATGCAAGTTGAGTTCAGCAGGTGAAATGCTCGGATCGAGGGAGTGCACTTTGGAATCCCCAAAGGGATTAAAAAACCTGATCCAAACCCTCTTGATAGAATGGGCTCCATTTTTCCTAGCTCATAGATAGAGAGACCGATCGATTACCCCTTTCTTCTATCAAGGCCGACAAGTGCATGCTATTATAACGAGCTGCAAAGAGAGGGAAGTGCTTATGTTGCGAAGAGAGGGGGATACCACCAACCAAAGCCTCGGTGAACGATCAAAACGATATCGGGAGGTGCACTTAATGAAACGAGGTCAAGCTTCTAACCAATCCCGAGTGAAGACACTTTCTCACTGAGAGGGCACACCCCTCGACCTAGGGAAAGAAAGCGCTCTCTCTTAGGATAGGTCGAGGGATGGTAAGGTGGGAAAGAAAGTAGGTTTCCCCCATTTTAAAATAGAGAGTTGCATGATCCTGAGAGAGAAGTCTATGTTGGTTCTAGAACCCGGATCCAAGATCCAGGTCAGAGGTCATATCCATCCTGGCTGGTGTTAGAACCTTCTAGCGTCTATCGAATCCAGCTTTTAAAAGCTTCCTTTTAAAATATCCAATCGGATTTTTTAAGGGCTCGTTCATGGTTTTGTTCATCTCGGATGTTGAGGAAGGGTTGGCCCCGTCTATCCCTAGCTAGTGAGAGAAGTTGGAAAAGGTTGCCCCCGCCTATCCCTAGCTAGTGAAAGGAGTTGGGAAAAGGCTAGTAAAGCCACTATTGATTCCCTTGAGGCGGGGAGCCTACTATCTCTATTATGGGAGATAAAGAAAAGAATAGGTGCACTTTATTTCTTACCTGATACAAGAGAGAGGGTGGTTCGAGAGAGGCTCTCTATCGATACCCAGGCTTTGTGGGAATAAATGCAAGCTCTATTATACAATCAAGTACCCAATCACATAGGAATCAATGGGATAATGCAGCATCATGCTCTTTAGACTTAAAGGTCCTCTTTACACTTGGAGGGAATCTTTAAAATCTTGTTCGTGGTTTTGTTCTACAATGAGTCTTTAGGCGCAAAGGGAGACCCTTGTTTTCATCCGAGTGCCTAACCCTTTTAAAGAGGTCGAGTTCGCTTGTTCACCTTTCCTAGAGGTTGTTTTCTCTTTCCCCTACCCGGTATTCATCCTAGGAAAGAGTAGAGATTCATCCTGGTGGGTCATCTATTTTAAAAGGGGGCCAACGACCTCCTAAATGGTCGAGGAAGTCGAGGGATACTGACTTTTGTTTGATCCCGTTCAAGAATGGTCTGTTGTTCGATTCGTTGATACCAACTCTCCATCTATAATCTTAAGAGGGCTCAGGATTATAGAGCTTGACCGACCTATTGAATGAAAGGGAGAGGGATCAATATTATAGAGCTCGATCGACCCATTGAATAAAAGGGAAAGGGCCGCACTCATTGATAGGAAGAGGGAGAGAGAAGAGTCTTATTGCCATACATAATAAGACTGCAACTTCCCCTCCTAGGAGATAGAGATGGAGATAGAATCCTCGACCTTGTATTAAGGTCTTTGGTTGAGTGTTTTTTAATTGAAGAGCCAAAGACCCTTAAAAAGATAGGTCGAGTAAGATTCCCTCTTAATATAATGGATAGAGAGCATCTCGAGAGTGTTGATCCTTACCTTATAAAAGTGGAGGTGGGGACTTTTAAGAGAGGAGAGAGCCTCGCTTACCTCAAAAGCCCTAAATCTTGAGTGAGCATTATATCTTAAGAGGATGCTCACTCCCTCTCTCTCTTGAGATTATGGATAGAGAGCTTACCAGGAGCTTTTAAAATAGAGAGTGCTATAGTGTCTATAATTTTTCATATGCCCTTTTTAAGGCACAAGGATTTACACACTTTCCCTCTTCACCACTAGCTACGTATATAAGAGCTCACCTAGCTCTTTTTGAGGTCGGTCGAGAGGTCGATTTAGACTAATCATTCACCTTTGATAAGGGAAAGGACCATCCATATCCACAAGCTACCTTTGTCATAGAGTTTCTTTGAACTTGTTGAACCCTCTATGTTCTAAAAAGGGCCTTCTACCTTTTAAAAGTTGAGGGGGAGGGGAGGGGACTTCTCTCTTGGGACCGCTCCTCAAGCATATCTATCCAAGGGTCAACCTTTAAAAGCCATGGTGAACCAATAGATATTCATTTCCACACTTCCTCCCCCTCTATTCTAAATGCACGACCTCTCTATTTTAAATGGGTTCATACTATAAGCAACGTCATAAAGCCATACCATAGTGCAGACTTCCTCTCTTCACCAAGACCAACCCCTCTCTATTTTAAAAGCTCCTCCCTTCTCCGTCACTCTTCTCTCTTCACCGTAGTACCTATCATATAGGACCTCTTCTCCTTCCACCGTTGGTTTTATAAGGGGATAACTTTTACTCCTCTCTCTTCACCGCCTACTCTTCAAGAAGAAGTAGATTTTCGTGTTTTTTGAAAGCCCCATTATATAAGAGACCTATGAATCAATAAATAGATCGAGTGGTAAAGGTCCTCTTATATAAGGTCCGGGTGCCCCCATTATATAAGAGACCTATGAATCAAGCTTTTTGAGGTTGAATGATAAAGATCAAGTGATAAAGGTCCTCTTATATAAGGTCTGGGTGCCCCCATTATAAGAGGTCGTTACATCTTAATCAAGAGCGCAGGCTGACTTCTCTCTAGGTTTATATTTAAGGGCCCACTTCGAGTTTTAAAGAGGGCCAAGAACATTAAAGGGAACTCATCTCCCTCAAAAAACCTCATAATAGGGTTGAGTCGGAAGAGCCAGTCCTAGCACCCTCTATCTATAATGGCAAGCTCTATATTTTAAATTGTTAGCCCATGTTAAGACTACAACAATATGAATGAGGAGAACTCGGGACCTTGAAACGTTCTTCTTTGACAAGGGAAAATAACCTGGAATCTAGTGCCAAGTATAGTAATTCAAGTGGATAATAGTTTGGTCGGTTATGGGTTGTTGAATGCTGATTCCAATTTGGATGCTTGGAAAGAAGAGAAGTATCTAAGAAGTTTTTTTCTTTTTTTAGATCTTGTTTTACCTTTCTTTGTTTAATCATTCCTGTTCCACCCACCCACAATAGCTATTATCATCCATTCACCCTTTCGAAGAGATTGACACAACATGCATATGTTATTCCATTCATTAGGGGATATAGGGGAGGTTGCCTCCCTCTGTAATATGATAGATAAAAAAGTCTTTAATCATGTCTATAGACAGGGCTATGCTCGAACCTTTTGGATAAGAGAGGCGAGAGGGGCAACCCACTTAACCCATGCACGCCGATCAAAATGAGAGAAGAGTGGGGATGTTGTTGGGTCCTTTCTACCAGATAGATTTGACTGGAACAGATGAATTCATGCATGTGAGCACTCATATCCAGCCTCCAACCGCTCTCTATTCTAAAAGGTATCCAGTTTCATGCCTCTCATGAGTCTTGTTCTTCGTGTTCCTCTTGCTCCTCCCCTAATTTCGAATGCCTCTTTCGGTGCCTCTTGTGTGTAAATGCCTCCCTTTTTCGAGTATCCCATGTGTTCCTCCTCCGGTGCCAATTGAGCCCAGGTAGAAAGAACCTTAAGAGGTGTTCCTCATCAACATCATCTCGAATTGGTTTCCTCTTGATTCTGATCAAGGAGAAAAGATGATGACCTTTAATATAACATAATACTTGGCCAGCGCATGTCTCCACATTCAAAAGTGTGATCTTATTTCCCAATTTCCTAGATAAAAGTTGAATTCCAAGCAGCCATAAAGCTAGACTAAATAGAGAGGTTATCCGTGAGGTAGGTCCTAACATCTTATTTTGTATCCCTATCGATGTTGCAAGAAAAAATGGATGGCATAACCTCTCAGATAAGGCAATCTGATGAATTTGCTCAGTCAAATGCGTCAATGAGGAGAGGGTCAACACTTTAAAATAGTTCTAGGGTAGCCTTAATTAACGGTTGGACCATCACATCTTGCGTCTAACATCTCTATTACAGTTTCCCTGTGACTGGCAACCCCCTAAAAGAGATCAATATAGGTGTTCTCTGCTATATGAAGAGTGGATCCAAGTCGATTTTGGGTCAAATATATGTTGAGAGAGAATAAAAAGTGAATCCGAGCAGCCATCGACTCCATATTCAGGGGATTCCCCAGCATTTTAGGAGTCAAATCGAGAGAATGCTACTAAATATGAAAGGTTAGAATGGAGAGGTTGTTAGTGAAATAAACGATTCTCACTTATCCGAGAATGCTAATCATGGTGGTGTAAAACATTATAAATTGTAGTTCAATATGAAGCTTGAATAATGACTGAGTCTACCCAATAAGGTATCAGAGCCCTCTCTCCTTAATAACCGCAAGCTGATTTTATTAAGAGAGGAGCTCCTAAGTGTCGCGAAGGAAGGCGTGTTCTCCTTTATAGAGAGAGGCAACATTCCCTCTTAAAATATGGAGAGGTGGAAGTCTGTTTCAAATTTTCATTTGTGATACGTGCCTTCATCCTCCACCAGTAAGCACAACCTTTTAAATTAAGCAATCCTTTTTATTCTAAAAGGTAGAGTTTAGTCTAAAAAGCTCATCCACACAGTTATGAATATAAATAGAGAGGTAGGGATACAACTCTCTATGGCTTTCTGCAGGATCTACCTAGAGGATTAAGGTTTACTACATTGTAAGTCACACGGAAGGCCCAGGCATAGGAATCCCAGCCAAAGCTAGTGTATATGGCACAGGCAACTGCTTGACACACGATTTATATATGGTCTATAATGGAGATGTTCAACATCTCCATCTAAGTACAGCTTTGAGCCATGCTAAATGCGAGAGAATGGAGGGATTCCTTCCTCACCATAGGAATATACAATGCACTAGAACGCCCTTGTTGGCAATATTTTACTGAGATAATGCTCAAACAATGTGATATCTCACACCGGGTAAATCTTTAACCCTTCCTCCTCTTGTGTATAAGCAGTTATTTCATATCTAGAGGTTAATCGTACTCTAGCAACCTAGAGTTTTTTAAAAGAGGTAAGGCAGAGTTTGGTTTTTTGGGGGTGATAGTGAAAAAGTTGATAGATAAGTTACCTTTACCATCACTCTAACCACTTTGCTTTGCTCTTAAGATAGAGGGAGGAGGATATTTTCACCTTTTAAAATAGAGAGGGCTTCCCCTTTTGAAAATAGAGAGCGATTCTTTTGAAGTAGGATAAATAGGGTTCGAATTATTGTTTGAATTCTTATTTCCTTCATCATGTCCCAATGAGTAACTAGAACTAATTCAGTTACATTTTGGTGTTCTAATCAAACACTAATGAATCCTATTTTCTTTCGTCGAAAAAACTATGCATGCAAAATCTTATAAGGAATAGATTCTTCTTCCTGTATTATGTATAAAATACAACATTTGAAGAAAGAAATTTTGAACCTTTCCTCTTGTATGACTTGGTATTATCACATGCTAATTTCTTCTTGGTATCTGGTATATCATTTCTCCGAATCACAA
>JAQPPZ010014496.1:0-105054 GCA_028583015.1 Wollemia nobilis
CCAAACAAAAGATAAAGAAGTCACGATAAAAAGTAATACAGAACACAGTTGTACAAAACAAACGATTTTTATTAATCAACGGAGTTTAAAAACTCCTTTTGAGTACAACAGGGCCTGTAACCCTTTTCGTGATACAAAAATTACAGTTTGTGCTAGGGTTCTCCGAAACCCTAGCTGGCATAAAGTGGTGGCGTCTCCGAAGAATGTATCTTTAACCCCAACAAGGTGAGTGGGCTTTGTTGTATCCCTTAGCTCGGACCACTCCAGCTTAAACAACTGCTATCAACACACCGGATCTGCCATTAAAATCCTGCACACATTAACACTATCAAGGAGTTAGAAATTAATAAGAGGGCTCCACTGTGTGAGCCCTCGTAAACAATTTAAAACCCTAGAAAAATAGAATGCAGGAATTCAACAACAGATTAATAAAAGAAAAGAAGTTACTTGCTTTAAGCTGATTTATACCTGTTCTCTGTTAACGCGGCTAGACTAGGCGGCACCCGGAAGTAATGTGGCTGTCAAATCGGCTACGGAAGGCGCCCTGGTGCACTCGCTGAACGCCCGCGTGCTTCGAATCAGGGTTTCAGACGCCGGTCTGCGTCTCGTGGCTACGGGTAAACGCCCGTGGGCACTTGCGACAAGAATGGGGAATTCTGCAGAGTGCTGCAGAAGAGATGGCGGCGAAGTTGGCGACGGATGCGGCGATGGATGCGACGAAAAGGATGCGACGATGGATAGCTGAAGAGATAGATGAAATAGAAGAGATAGGTCCAAAAGATAGCAAAGATAGCAAAGATAGGAGAAGAAGATAGGGTTTGAGCCATCAAAGTGACTCAATTTATAATCTACTCTTAGGGCACACTTTAGGGTTTTAACGACACTTTGAACGTGTGGCTAAGATTAAAGTGGATCCAAGGGTAGAGAATAAATCTAGGTTGTGAAACGGATTAAGATGGATGGACGGATGAGATTAAATCACTTAAAGTATATTTATATATATATTAAAATATATTAAAATATTAAAATATATATATAAATATTAATTTAAATAAATTTGGGGATGAAAAATGGCGGGAAAGGTGAAATTGGGCCAAATAATGGCGGGAAAAGTGATTGGCCAAATAATGGCGGGAAGGTGTGGATTTGGGCCAAATAATGGCGGGAAGGTGGATGACTCGACACGTGGCTAACAAGAAGGTATAGATGACTTACAAGTGGCCGGATTTTGGTGTCTACAGATGCCCTTTTGAGCCGCTTTGTGTGAAGACACAATGCAAGCACAAAAACTTAGGACACCTGAAAAGTTGGATCAGACGCAACTCTCTCTCAAGACTAAAGCACAACTTTGAAGACCAAAGAATAAAAGAATATTTAAAATTTTATCAACTTACCCCCTCAATTGGCGAGCGAGAATGGTTCTCACAAGCCAATTGGAAGAAATTTGGAAGAAAATGAACCGTTTTTGCCCCAACGGTGAAAAAAGGGGTTGGTGTATGAACCATCTGTTTATGTCCCAACAGAAAGGGGTTGGTGTACAAACCAGAAAAGAATATGATTGAAGACGATATGAGTGATGTGAAAGATGGACCGTTTTCTGCCCCAACGGTTATAAAGGGATTTTTGCCAAATTGTAAATTCCATGATCATGTAAGATGAATTCCACTATAGGAAAATTAGAAATTGATAACGGATGCCCCAACTCCTGTGTGTGAATCCATACTGTTGATGAAATTGCCTTGTTGGCGCCATTGATATGCAGAGATGAAAGATGCATGAAAAGAGTCCGAACTCGGAGATGCTCCTAGTGACCGTATGGATAATTCCTCGGGTCGGAACCAATCAACCTAGGTAGCCTCAATCTCTAGCAAGACTCAAAATAATGATGATATTAAAGATTGTCCATGTTTAAGGCCCCATGAACTAGGCCATCAATGACAACTCGTTGAGCAAATTAATCTTGGTATGAGGTCACTTGAAAAGTAGAATACCCAAAATTGATTTCCAATTTTCAAACAGATGAAATAATTGATGATGATAAATGGTAAGTGTCCTTATGGTGGTTTAATCCTCTTACCGAATTGCATGGATTCAAATCGCCGCAATCGCCAAGGTGATAGAATATACCACTAGATACGAGGTTTACTTTAATTTGATTTGGCAAAAATATGCATGATGAAAGAAGAATGAATGAAATTGACGATAGATCAGAAGAATTGATGAATGTGGTTAATTTTGTGAAGGTTTTGAATGTTTTTAACCCAATTTGTAAAACAATGATTAATGATGCGCTTTTTGAGCGAAATGACAAAATTTGTGTCCAAAACTGTTGTAACCTTCACAAAATGTTTTATTATGATAAGAAGAATGGATGAATGCAATTTGATGAAATTTGGAGGAGGTAAGCTTCAATTTTGCAAGTTTTGTTCCTTTATTCAATACTGACACCAAACGCCGGTCTGCATTTGGGGTTGGTAGAGACGCCCGCCGGTGTTTAGGCGCTCTACAAACGCAGGACTGCGTCTGAATGCGCCATGAAATGCCCCACTACGTTTCAGGGCGCCAAAACCAGCTATTTAAACAGTTTCAACGAGAATTTCGCTCATTTGTGCGTTCGAGCTTGAGAGAAGTGCGTCTGAGGGAGTGGAGTGAAAGGTTGTGTGTGGGAGCTATGGCGGAGATAGGAGCGGACGCGCCAGTGCAGCCAGCTGAGGTATTTGTTCATTTAAGCAAGTACTTATTATGTGTTTTTTTTTTTTTTTTTTTGGGAAAAATTTGTAACAAATTTTTGTTTTGTTGTTTTGCAGCTTAGGGTGTTAGAGGCACGACACCGATTCTCCCCTATCATTCCGGGGATGAGGAGGTCATTGTCCCAGGCAGACTGGGAGATATTGGAGGCAAGTGGGGCTAGCGGAGGCAGCCCGGTTGGAGGTAGTTCAGGCGGATGAGGGGTACCTCTCAGCTTTGGTCGAGAGGTGGGATCCAGATCGGGGACGTTCCAGCTCCCGACCGGAGAGATGACGTGACGCTATTTGGGATGACGGGAGAAGACTAGGCAGGGCGGGAGCGGGAGAGGTAGGAGGACGAGGCTGGAGGACACATTGTTTAGGCATCACATTGTGTTGCCCGATCCTCCATCCTCTTCTCGTCTCTAGGTGTAGTGAGTCTAGGCACACCACTAGGTCTAGGGCTCCTACTAGGTCTCAAGGGGTCCTCTTTTGATGGTTAGCTTAGTGCTTAGATGCACTCTTTATGAGCCTTGGTGCTCTATTGTATATTGTAGCCTTTTGGCATTCATCGTACAGTTTGTCCTTTATACATATATATATATACATGGCTTTTATTCATTTGGTGTTTTACTCTCTTTTGTGTGAATGCCTATGTTTTTGTGATGCATGTTTTTATATGTTTTAATGTTTTTGATGCATATGTGATGGAATGGAATGCAAACTTATAGATGATTAATGCGAGACTAAGTATATAACATACAAATCTATGGATGATTAATGCAAGACTAAGTAAATGATATGTAAATCTATGGATGATTAATGCAAGACTAAGTAAATGAAATATGCACTAAGAAGCACTCATATTTTTAGATAGTTAGATTTAGCCAATTGTTATCATAATTGTTTAATCAGGGGCACCGAACTTGGTGGCTTGTGAATGGATGACGTATGGAATGACATGAATATGGAAGAAGATATGGAGGGTGATATGGAAGAAGATATGGGTAAGACTGTTTTACAAAGACTCAAACATGCTAGTGGTATCAAACAAACTTACTAATACCGCCTAATTCAACTAGGACCAAATGTGTGTGCATGCGAGTTCATTAACCAAATCGGAAGCATGGTAGTGACTCTAGGCAATCAAAAACCCGTGTGTGTGCAAGTGTGTTCATTAACCTCATCTTGCATAAATTAGGTAACCCTGTTATGGAGAAGACCCCGAAGCTAGTTTGTCCGTATGAGCATTCATAGGTCTCTTTTTGAGGAGAGACATGTCGCCACGCAATGAGTATACTCCACTCGCCACCAAGCGTCTATAGCCCCGGTGAAGGTTAACTCCATAGTCCATGTTGTTTTTGACCTTTGTAAGCCTTGGGGATGACTACCTATCCGTCTCGATCGGACAAGTAGTACGATCCTTACAACTTATTTGGGATCGGTGGTGTGTGAAAAATGTTCATCTCCTTAGAGCTTTGGGGAATCGGATTCTCAACCGAAGTATGATGAGAATTTTACCCTATCCTTACTACTCTGTTTATATTTATATTTTGTGATTGCTTGTGATAGTGGTAAGAACCACTGTTTTATGGACTATGTTTGCATGATAGGACAAACGAGGATTACCCTTTTCACTTCAAGGCACAACCCAAGGATGGTGTTATCTCTCTTTGACACAAGATGTTTTTAAGATGTGAAAATGTGATAGGTTCAAGACCGCTTTTGAAATCATTTCCCAATACTCAAGATTTTATTTAGTGTAATTTGTGATATGGCCCTAGAGAACTTTGACATGCATTTCAAAGTTTGCTTAAAACACTAGGAATGGCCGAGTGACTCGAAAACATTTTGGCAATGTAAATATGTGCAAATGGAAAATGGGTGTACGAATGACAATTCGGTTTGATGGATTTTATGAAGGTGCCCCCGATTAAGGCAACATGACTTTTGCTTGACCAAATTTTATATCCAAAAGATAGAATGGTCTCTAACATGATATGCAACTATGGCTGAAAATGAAATGTTATGGTTTTCAATGAGATGTATGCACATGAAATGCAATGTTTTTGAATGAGATGTATGCAACTAACAATGAAATGCAAATTCTTTTTATTTTATTTGTTTTTTTTTTTTTTTTTTGTTGTACAAGCCATGTATATATGTACATATAAAATTCAAACTATGCGTAGAATGCCCTCAAGTGTATAACATTAAGTGGTTCGGGTTCTTCCTCTCCCTCTAAACCGGCAAGTCTATAAGTTCCATTACCCACTCTTTCAAGGGACCATATATGGACCTAACCAATTAGCCGCGAATTTATCTCGAAGATGCGGCAATGCATTGGTGTTTTGTTGATTCTCTTTAAGGACAAGATCCCCTACTTGAAATTCTCTTAGATGAACTTTGGCATTGTAAGCACGTTTCAATCGGTCTTGATAAACTCGCAAATGCTCTAAAGCATTGATTCGTTTTTCATCTATGAGTGTGAGTTGATCAAGACGTGCTTGTCTAGCAATATCATCATCGATAAATTCCTGCAAAGAAATTCGCAAGGAAGGGATCTCGACGAGGCGGAGCTAAGACTGGCGGAGACGCTAAGTACCGCTTGATGTCATCAAAGGCTTTCTCGACACTCATCTCGTCCATGAAAATTGTACCCCCTTTTGTAGTAGGTGGCAAAATGGCCTACATTTATCAGAAAGTTGTGCAATAAAGCGACGGATTGAATTAATCTTTCCTTGTAAACTACGCAACTCCTTCAAATTAGTTGGGGGACACATTTCCATAATGGCTTTGACCTTGTTTGGGTCCACCTCAATACCTCGTTTAGAGATAATAAAACCTAGGAGTTTGCCTGAGGTAACACCAAAGACACATTTCTTAGGCTTATCCGGATCATATGGATTATGGAGCGGGGTGAATAAGTCTTCGAAATTCATTGTCGACTTATGGAAGAAAGGATGGGCGGAATGGAAGGGAAAACCGGTGAAGACCTCGAAGACCTGAGATGCAAAACAACATAGTTTTTCAGTTTTTTTTTTTTTTTTTGAGTTTTTTTTTTTTTTGTAGTGGTGAAAACCACTATTTTAGTATATACATATAATACAGGTTTGGATTATGGCTTATGGATGTGGCGGAGGGGGTGGTTCACCTCGTTCTTGTGGAAGAAGCAAGCGAAAGATGGCTTCTTGGAGAGGGAACAATTGGAGATAAAACTCGTCTTGTTCAATGAGGGTAACAATTGGCGCCGACTCTTCTTCGTATTCATCAC
Organism: Wollemia nobilis; assembly: GCA_028583015.1. Classification (NCBI taxonomy): domain Eukaryota; kingdom Viridiplantae; phylum Streptophyta; class Pinopsida; order Araucariales; family Araucariaceae; genus Wollemia; species Wollemia nobilis. Next base: position 6,001 of record JAQPPZ010014496.1, read on the forward strand.
CATTTGACATGACGTCAAATTCTTCATAGGCTTCATCTTCGGATTCGTCGGGGTGGAGGATTTCTTCTTCCGAATTAAGATTAATGCTTTGAAAAGCTCGTTCAAAAGAAGAAAGGGATGGAAGTGGTTGGTAGCCCAGACCAAAACGCTCAGTGGGTCTCTGATATGGCATATCGATGCGTTCAGTTACTCCTTGCTCGTAGCGACCTAGGCCAAATTGCTGCCAATTATGTCTGTGGAAATAGCGAGAGGGAAAACCCTCCATCCTTTCGATATTGGCAGGGGCTGGATGCTTAGGTTCTAGTATGGTGGTAGGACTAGAAGATGACTCTATTCCCCCATATACAAAATTAATGGAATTTGGCATAGAACCCATGTTATAAACCGATCCAATGGATAAATGTTGGTCATGTGGACGACCAAAATCTTTAACTGTTTGCACATTGAACGGTGTGATGTGGACATCTTGAATGGCATACTCACCAATACCTGCATCAATGAGATGGACCTTGACTTGGGAGGGAGAAGGACTAGATGATGGAATAGAAGAATGTGGGATAGAAGAATTGGAAGGATTTGGTTGGGTTGATGCTTCACTAACTTGTGAAACATCACCTGGTGATGGTTGGGAAGATGGAGGAATAATAGGTGATGTTGAAGAAGGTGTAGAAGAAGGGGGTAATGACGTGGAAAGAGATGATTGGTCATGGCCACATGTGCATGTGGTCACTGATGAAGAAGAAGGAAGATTAGGAGATGAAGAAAGTGGTGAATGAGATGGAATAGCGGAAGAGGAAGATGGTTGCGATATGATGGGTAGCTCCTCAGGAATGGGAGCTTTAGAAGAAGATGGTATAGAAGAAGTAGATGGGGTCAAGAAAAGATGAGTGGATGGCAACACAATCTCATAAGGATTTGAGACATAGTTGCAATGTTTGAAGGGTTCAATGTCAGCAGGTACACAATGAACTTCGTCCCTCATATACATACTTCAGACATTGATGCAAGATAGAAGGGACACATCTCATCTCCCTAAGCCAAGGCCGTCCAAGCAATACATTGTATGCCATGGACCCTTCCAAGATGTGAAACAAGGTATGCAAAGTTCGGGCCCCTACCTCAATGGGCAAGATAACCGTGCCAACCGTGGAAGATAAAGCATCATTGAATGCTTTAAGAGTAAAAGTCGACTTTGTGATAAGGGATGGCGACAGCTTTAGATGACTCAACGCCGATGTTGTAATGATATTGATTGAGGAACCGGTGTCAATTAAGACTCTCTTGAATGGCTTGTTATCGATCTTGGCCATGATATGTAGTGGAGGATCTATACTTTCGTTGACATAGGTTTGATTTCAAAATCATAGAAAGTGATGGAGGGCTCCATGCATGTTTGAATACTCCCCACAAAGTTGTTGAAGGCATTAGTATCTTGAGTTTGAAGCTCGATTGACTTTAATATTTCCATTAATGCCTCTCTATGCGGGGGAGATTGTTGAATGAGGTCATAGATCGATAACTTGGCGTAAGCCATTTTTAAACCGGTAGTTAACCGGCTACTCAATGACATGATGGGTCGTTGGCGTTGAGTAGAATGATTTAGCGGTTGTTGAGAAGTACTAGCACGTCGTTGGGTCACCGTTACCCGAGGTGGACTCGGGGTTTGTACAGTGTGGTCGTGGTTCAGCCTCGATTTGGTTGGTTCGCCCTTTGACCCCGGGTTACTACGTTAATAGTACCCACAAAACCTTGGTATTGTTGTACATGGTTGACTTGATTAGGAGGAGTTACCCGAGTTACTCCCCCTGAAGTTGTTGGAGCTTCCTCCCGATGTGGAAGGGGTGTTTGAAATATACCAAGATTTTGATTTTGTTGGGCTAAGGGGCTATCCAATTTAATGGCTCCAATCTCAATAAGATCTTGGATCACATGTTTGAAAGTCGTACAATTATTGATATCGTGCCTATTTTGCCTATGATAAGGACAAAATAGGTACTCCTTGTAATACTTCCCCCTTCTAGATGGTTCTAAAGGTTTAAACTCAGGTAAAGTTAACTGATTTGTGCTATATAACTTGTTGAATATGACCGCATATGGTTCATCTAAAGGTGTGAACTGTCGCTTGGGACGATTGTTTTGCCAAGGTCGAGTTTCCATGGTTGGCCCAGTATTGTGAGCTGGTTGAGGAGGGGCGGGTACCGCATGATAAGCAATTGGTTGCGGTTGACTTTGCATTACTTGTTGTTGTTGAGCCATTACGGGCTGGCTCGCCACCACTTGATTAACTTGGTTAACATTTGAGGTCGTACTAGCCTCGTGCTTGTTTGTTTTGGCCATAATTATTATTTCGTTGTTGGCCCTTTTGTTGCCATTCTTTTCTACGGGGTTTTAAAACACCCTCTTGGACTTTAATGTCTTCTATGATACTTGCTTGGGCCAAAGCCTCTTCAAAAGTCCTGTATTGTTGTAATTGGAGTAACCAAGAGATAGGTTTTAGACAACTCTGGGTGAACATTTTGGTTAACTCCTCCATTGGTAGGGAGAATGGCAATTTATTAATGATAGCCCTCCAACGGTTTCCAAAGTCATAAACAGTCTCATCGTCATGTTGCTTGAGCTTGTATAAGTCGGACAATGAGACTTTCCTTTGTACATTTAGGGAGAATCGTTCTAAAAACAGATTAATCAATTGCTCGTAAGCATAAATGCTATGGTGAGCTAAATGATTGTACCATTGTACAACGATCTCCCCCTAATGTCTCGAGGAAAAGTTCTGAGCATAAGAGCGTCATTATTTTGGATTCTAAAGCAGGCATGCATGAATGAGCTCACATGTTCATGAGGATCCTCGGTTCCTCGAAATTTGTCAAACTTCGGTAATGTGAAATCATTCGGATATGGCGGTGAAGGTACCGAAGGATGAATTGGTTGATTGATCAACGACCTTAGCGTAGGTTTCCGACTAGATGAGCCGGGCATGTTGAGCATAAGGTTGTCAATCTGTTGTTGCATAGCATGGAGTCGAGAATCTTCATGAAAATTTTGATTCGTTTGATGATTATGATGATGCAATGGAGGAGTGGAAAAATGATGAGATGGGATGAAATTGCCTGGATTAGGCGGTGTGGAATGGACAAGTTGTTGGTATGGATGATACCCGGAAAGAAGGTGATTGGGGTGGATGATGAACTGGACTCAGGTTGGGAGAAAGGTGGGGTAGGAATGGACACCACCGAAGATTGGGGTACCTGTGTGGGGCCTGAGCTAAGAAAAGTCGGGTCGGGTAGAAATTGGTTGGGGTGTAGGATTTACTACGACAGGTGGTTGGGCATTTTGTTGCTGTTGTTGCTGAAGCAACTTGTCGAGGTACTCCCTAACCTTATTAATCTCTAACCCAAGGGATGTGGGATGATTGGATGAAGGTGGAGGGCAGGGCTACCATGGTAGTCACAGGAGACTGCGTAGCAGGGGCAATGAAGGTGGCTGAAGTAGGCAGTACCTGGGAAGAAACAGTAGACTGTGCCCTAGGTAGGGTGAAACCATAAATGGTTTGGGAAGAAGAGGGTTGAAATTGGTCATGGCTAGAGGAGGTTCCACCAGCCTCATAGAGAGAATTGGTGTACACCCGGTTAAATGGAGGAGAAAGTGGTCGGGAAGACACTACATTTGTCTCCAAAGGAGGACAATTGAGCATCCCGGGAAGATGTTGGAGATGAAGCCGACCGAGCAGATACAACATTAGCCTCAAAAAAAGGGTTAGTGTAGACCCGAGTGAAACCAGCGGGTATGGTTGATGCAATATCCTGCTGAAAAATAGAATCTTGCATAGGGGAATCTTGGATTGGCTCAAGGACATAACCAATGCCATCTCTTAAGTGAGTTTGCACTTGGGCCATATCAATGTGGGTAATATGACAGGAATTGTCTTCCTCCATGGGCATGGCCATGCGATAGACTGTAGAAGGACGTGAAAGACCTGCAGGCGAACCTGCCTGAAATTCACTAGGATAAGTGGCCATGTTGGTGGTGGGGATGTTCTGTGAATTACCCATTTGATTATTTAGATTTAACATTTTAGATTGATTCCTTGTTAAGACCATAACGCAATAAATCTAAACAAATTCAGAAAAGAAGAATGCAAAACTTGAATGATAAATTTACACTAAAGAAATTATCGTAAAACAGTCACAACCTAGGTTTCAACCAATATGTCTTACCTTGCAGTTAATTAATTATTTTCTCGATCTTAATCAGCAGTAAATTTTAAGTGTCCGGTTTATGAGTTTTGCATGTGATCTAATCTTGAATTATTCACAAAAAAGGTAAAAACTATGGCTAGGAAAGGACAACGAGATTCTTACCGGTGATGAAATCCAGAGAAGTTTGCTCTGGGGTGACCTATGGTGTCTAAGGCAGAAGTTTAATGGATGGAGATGAATTCCACCGTCACTAAACTTCAAGCAATACCTCGGTGATGAAATCCAGATATTACTGTTTTAAATGCAATATGAAATGCAATGAATTTTATTTTAAGTGTTTTAGTTGTCTAATGTATACATACAAAGCTATAAATCAAAAGTTCTAATGATCTAAGCAAGAGGCTACCGAAAACATGCCATTTCCTCTCGAAGAAGTGGAGTACACCGTTTAAAACCCCCCGCCTACCAATGATATCAGATATCAAAGGAGCAACCGGAAGGTTCGTCCACTTCTCCGCCTCGGAATCACCCAATGGCAGGAGTACTATTGACATCCAATCAATAGTCCTACTTAGATAACTAAAACAGATAATTCGTAGCTATTCTAATATGTAATTAGGTATGCAATTTTTTTTTTTTTATGCAAGCAACAACCAATAATGCAATGCAAAAAAAAATGTAACTAAAAATAACTGTTCTTTTCCATATTACTTAGTTTTTGTTCATTTTAAAGCAATGATCTGAAAAAGAAACAGAATACAGCAGAAAAACCAAAAACGTAAAAAGTACAGCAAAAGAAAAACGAACTTACTCGGAAGCCTACGCTTTTCTCATAAAACCGCCTTCAAACGCCCAGGGAGTCTCGCAGCCGAAACGCACCTCGCATGGACTACCGACTCTACTCCGCTCGCGTTTTTTGCAAGCTCAGAAACCCTAGTTCGCTGGAACAACGAATTTCACGATTTTCGGAACCTGCAAAATAAAACAAAAACAGGAATAGATTAGTAAAGCAAGTATTAAAAACATGAAACCCTAGGGGGTCCCACCGTGATCGCCATTTGTAGATTAAAGATACAACGCCAAACAAAAGATAAAGAAATCACGATAAAAAGTAATACAGAACACAGTTGTACAAAACAAACGATTTTTATTAATCAACGGAGTTTAAAAACTCCTTTTGAGTACAACAGGCCTCGTAACCCTTTTCGTGATACAAAATTATAGCTTGTGCTAGGGTTCTCCGAAACCCTAGCCGGCACAATGTGGTGGCGTCTCCGAAGAATGTATCTTTAACCCCAACAGAGTGAGTGGGCTTTGTTGTATCCTGTAGCTCGGACCACTCCAGCTTAAACAACTGCTATCAACACACCAGATCTGCCATTAAAATCCTGCACACATTAACACTATCAAGGAGTTAGAAATTAATAAGAGGGCTCCACTGTGTGAGCCCTCAGAAACAATTTAAAACCCTAGAAAAATAGAATGCAGGAATTCAACAACAGATTAATAAAAGAAAAGAAGTTACTTGCTTTAAACTGATTTATACCTGTTCTCTGTTAACGCGGCTAGACCAAGCGGCACCTGGAAGTAATGTGGTCATCAAATCGATCGTAGAAGGCGCCCTGGTGCACTCGCCGAACGCCCGCGTGCTTCGGATCAAGGTTTCAGACGCCGGTCTGTGTCTATGGCTGCGGGTAAACGCCCGCGGGCACTTGCGACAAGAATGGGGAATTCTGCAGAGTGCTGCAGAAGAGATGGCGGCGAAGTTGGCGATGGATGCGGCGAAAAGGATGCGGCGATGGATAGCTGAAGAGATAGATGAAATAGAAGAGATAGGTCCAAAAGATAGCAAAGATAGCAAAGATAGGAGAAGAAGATAGGGTTTGAGCCATCAAAGTGACTCAATTTATAATCCACTCTTAGGGCACACTTTAGGGTTTTAACGACACTTTGAACGTGTGGCTAAGATTAAAGTGGATCCAAGGGTAGAGAATAAATCTAGGTTGTGAAACGGATTAAGATGGATGGACGGATGAGATTAAATGAAGGATGGATGGCTTAGATTAAATCACTTAAACTATATTTATATATATATTAAAATATATTAATATTAAAATATATATATAAATATTAATTTAAATAAATTTGGGGATGAAAAATGGCGGGAAAGGTGAAATTGGGCCAAATAATGGCGGGAAAGGTGAAATTGGGCCAAATAATGGCGGGAAGGTGTGGATTTGGGCCAAATAATGGCGGGAAGGTGGATGACCGACACGTGGCTAACAGGAAGGTATAGATGACTTACAAGTGGCTGGATTTTGGTGTCTACATTTTGAAATGAAAATGCTAAAAATAAATACTAACTAATTTTGCCACTATCTTAGTTTAGGGAACACTCAGTATGATCTTATCGCACCCCTGACTTGTATACAAGTAAATTTTCCCAAACAAAGATGTAACAACCAGAAAATAATTTACAAAAATTAAAATACTGAAATAAATACTAACTAATGTTGTCACTACTTTAATTTAATAAACACTCGGTATGATCTTGTCACACCCTGACTTGCATGCAAGTAAAGTTTCTCAAACAAATATGTAACAACCAGAAAACAATTTGCAAAAATTAAAATGTTGAAATAAATATTAACTAATGTTGTCACTACTTTATTTTAAGAAACACTCAATATGATAATGTCACACCTCTGACTTGTATACAAGTAAATTTTCTCAAACATAAATGTGACAACCACAAAATGCTAAACATAATTTGCTAAAATTAAATGCTAACTTAAAAATATAGTGAAATTGAAACCAAGAAGTGGAACCTGGCAATGCTAAAGTGAATACACTCAGTGGAACTTGTTGTACCACTCCTGACCTGCATACAAGTAAAGCCTCCTTTTCATGCACTCCAAAAGTCTCCATTTCATGACCCATTACCTCTGACCTTATTTAAAATATATTAATTGATCTTGGGGGATCAATTAATGCCTGATAAAAAGGGCATAGACCCTCAAAATTTCCAATAAAGGAATTTTAGGAAGGGTAGGAAAATAGTAATCATATTTTAGAGAAGATAATTAATTAAGAACTATTTATGAGGTCTAATGAAAGATACATTTTAGGAATTATCTTTTACAATATTATAACCATGTGTAAACAACCTAGTGGACCCAATTTAGATGGGACTTAAAAGAACCATAGGATTTTTAAATATTATAAGAACTATCCTATCCATTGGGGAAATACCCATATGGCTTCCCTATATTGGTGGAAATTAAAAGGGAGATCCCTTACCTTATCAATAATAGTTCTAACTTTGTTCCCATTCTATGCTTTAATAGTATTAGTTTTATATTTGTCCCCATGGGAAAATATACAAGACAAAAATAAGGACACTTACCTTATCCTTAGTAGGACCCTTTTCCTACTTCTGGAGTACACTCCACAAGACATGAAAAACCTTAATGGGACCAAGGCATATTTTTAATAATAAAATAATAATGCCACTATTTGGCCATAAGTGGAGAATTTCCTATAAACTAGAGGCCAAATTGTGAATAAAGCCTTATTTTGGAAAATTTTAATGGTCCTAGGGAGCATGATCTCCACCTGTGGTGGATCAAAAACTAGAAGAACTTTGAGGGATTACTACGGGTATTTTTGACAAATAAGTTGATGGACTTCTGAGGCTAGATTGAGAAATTAAGATGGAGAGAAGGTAAAATATTGTTGGAAGAGCATTTTGGAGACCCCAACATGAAGAGCATTTGATGAGGAGAAAGATATCAAGTTGGATCTCTCTTTAATCAAGTGTTGCTTACATTTAATTTGCACATAATGAATGCTATGATTAGTTTCCATTAATGTTTTGAGTAGTTTCCAAAGAGGGCTCTGAGTAAAACCTTGGATATAAACTAAATAATATGTTGCTATGATATAGATGAGATTATTGGTTATTGGCTAAATGATTAAAACTAGATCGGCCATCAAGGCTTTAGTGGGGCTCAAATAAACCAAATCATCTTAGACTAGAATGCTCCTATGAGCCTAGAAACCAAACCATCACTACCAACAGTGCCCTATGGCTGCCACTTGATGGCTATTAGCTACTAAACTCTAAAGAGTTTATGAATGGGTCCCTGTTCAAAACATGAAAAGTGTGGGATCTTCTTTTGAAATGAAGGTAATTAATCAAATTGATGGCCTTAACTAGTGTGAATTCCCTATGTGATTTGTATGTAATCTATCACATGCAGGATTTGTAAGGGAACACTTGTGCTCCATGGTATTTTACCTATACGATTACTCTGTATTCACTAGAGGAAAACTAGCAAGGAATGTTGTGCAACAGCAACAAACCGTTGACCATGAACACCATGACTATGCAGAGGGTCCACGGTTGTATATGGGAACGACTCTATGTCAAACTCTACAAATTTATAAGACTCTCATTACGCTTCCTCTATAGTAGTTATCATTGGCAATCCCAACCGAGCAACATTCGATAGAAGCAAACCCTACAAATATAAATCATGCAATATTTTGATCATCGTTCAAACCCATAGAGCATTGCACTGGTGAAGTCTCACAAAAAAATAGTATGAAAACACTTTGTATCAAGATTTTTCATCACAAAATAATTAAATCTAGTAAGTATTAGACATGATGGTATTAACCAATGGCATGTGGTTCATCGGTAATTTGAAGGCTAGTTTGGTCTACCCCATGCTTTCCCTTGAATCTGACCACGTGACATCCTTATCTACTCACCTTACCCACATGGATTTGACTGATAGTAGCTTGATTAATGTCTAAATGCAATTCCTTTTAGACTATGTCAAAATGGAACTCATGTTCGATAATTCATGTCTCTGAATGACCTCCCAAAATGACCTTTGTATTAAACCTAAATCGTGTAGGGTTTGATCATCGTTCGAGCCATAGATCGCTGCCTTGGCAAAGTCCAAGTGGAAGAGCCTTTAATGATATCATAAGTATTGGAGGAACTGAGACATAAGCTCCCATTACAGAGAGTATGGCTCTGAAAGTTAACGGACCATCACATCATGACTATGGTCAACCCTACAAGTGGAGGCACCTGAATATAGGGCACTTTTTTTTGGATGAAGTGGTCCTTTTCATATCATCGAATATCCACCATTTGTGACACTTACGTGTGGGTATGGATGTTTAATTTTCCCTTCTAGAAATCCATTCGATGATGGCTCGACTAGCCTAAGTGATTTTCTTAAAGACTAACCATTGGTATTCGCGGTTGGAAGATGTAAGGAAAAAATAGGGAAGTTTAGTGTCCCTTTTGAATTAAAGAAAGGGAAGAGTTTTTGAATTAGGAAAAAGACCCCCTTTGGATTACATGAACTTGGATGTTTTTTAAATTGTCTCAATAATGAGGTTTCACCTAGATAACCAAAGTCTTGAATTAGGTTAGAGGTATCTAGATTCACTTGAACAAAAGCATTGATTAATTAGGGATTCTAGAAAACAAACCTCTTTTATTGACATTTCTATGTGTTTAAACAAGATTAATCTCCCTTTTGATTAATTGAGGCACTAGTACCATTGGAGGTATGAAAATAACATTTAGATATAAATTCCAATGATATAACCTTTGGAGATGGGTTATATACTTTGTGAATAAGTAATTATAAAACAAGTTTGGAGAATAGAATTGATAAAATTTGTGATAAGCTAATTGGTAAAGTGATTGGATGAGTCAAACCTGATAAATATATATAATATCATAAGAATCAACATTGTGAAATATTACTTAAAGGAAATCTTAGTACGCACTTTAACCAAGATAAATAAGGAATCATTATACTAATGTGATTTGGAAAGATTGCTTTTTAATGAATTAAAGGTATGGGACTTTAATTCAAGGATGACTTTGTGACAACTATGTAGAATGAATTTGGAATTCATTTTTGAGGGGACTTATATGGTTCTCTCTAACATCGATACGATTTCTCCAAAATATAGTCCGATGATTATCATAATCACCTATGAGATGTTATAATTCATTAAGATGGCTTAGAGAAAAGAATCAATAGATTCCTTAATTGCATCTTAAATTTTAAAGGAATAGTTGGTTTCCTTATGGGTATGAAGAGTATCTTCATATTATATTGATGACTTAGAGAAAGGAATGGGGAATTCCTTATTTGCATCATGACCTTGAAAAAGGGACAGTTGTATTCCTTAGTTGGTATTTGACTTAAAGGGATCCGAAGATGCCTTTATTTATTTGTAACATTTTACACCTTGAGTTTATGAATATGAGGAAAGAACATATTTGGAGGTTGGGTTTTTCCCATCAGGGTTTCCCAGGATAAAACATTGTGTCACTCTATTTGTGGTTTGATGTGTTATTTCTTGTTCCTATTGCTTTAAATAAAATGATATATGTGGATGAAATGGCTAAATGTTTAAAAGGGATAATTATGCATGTTTCTATATTACTGCAATGTTTACATTGAATACTATTTACTCAACTGATTTCATGTATGATGTTAAGAATGTATGATTAAATTTATAAGATGATGATGATTTAATTTATGTGAATGTGTCATTTATTTTTTGGATTAAAATTTGATAATTATGAATGATGCAACTAGTTAGTTCTCAATATTGTAATCAATGGTTGTGTGGAATCATAAAGTCGATCATAATGGAATTTAATTCTTTCTTAAGATCTTTGATGTGTTGTTGCAAATCTAAGGTTATGGTGTAATGGATTTTACCATAAAAGGCAAATTGGTCCTGATTTTTAAATCAAGATAAACCTTATATATTAACTAAGGAATAAAGTGTTCATAAGGAAGGATACTCCCATGTTGGACAATTAATGACCTTTTGTAATGAACTTATTATGCACAACAAAAGGATTACCAAAAATGAAGAGTGCACCAATATGCTCTCTAAGGTTTAAAGTTATACAATCATGTTTAAGATGACATTCCATGGATTCTTATCACAATAGTGATATGGTTGTCTTAGTGATCTCTTCTAGATGAAGAGGATCAAATATAAGATCTATGAATAACCATTGGTGTGGTTATTTCATCTATGATGGTTTTCCATTGGTGTGGTTCTCCATCTTCAAGGCATTCACCTATATAGTGGTCTTGGTGGACCAGGGTGATTCTCCCACTTATGTGGGATGAAACCTAACGCTTGGCCAACATTCTCATACCAATGGGGTATGAGGGTTTCATAGAAGCTTATCACTTCTACTTAAAGAGACTCTGATCAAGTCTCAATAGCTCTCAAAGCTATTTGCCTTGACAAGTTATAATCCAAATGGAATACATCAATCTTAGGTCATGATTATATCTCTTGCCTCATGGAAATGTAAGTGTTTAAAAAAAATTGAGTGGTTGAGTAGTGACAACTAGGGTTGTTATAGTTGGTATCAGAGCCTAGGCTAACTAATAGACTCTAGTTAAGGTCTAGGTTAGCAAAGACTTGGGGCATGAAACTAAAATCGAGAGAAAATTCCACAACTTTAAAATACACACTTGGTAAGGACAAGGTTAGTGTATGATATTATGATGTCTGAGTTCCTATTACCCCACGAGTAGATCCATAGTTTTTTGAAAGTGGAATAACTAAGAAAACCCTTATGTATGGGTTTTAAGAGGTGTACCTTTGAATCTTTTATGAAATCACTCAACATCTATGCCTTTTGGCTTCCTAATCCTTATCTTCAATTGTGTCTAACAACTTGAGTTAGTGGGATAATTAAAAGAATTTTTTCTTTAATTAATTTTCGTTACAAATTGACCTTTGGCTAAGAGACTGAACAACTCAACTACGATGAACTCTGGTGGATTACTACTTCGATTAAAAATAATTCACTCGGAGGTAGTCGTAGTCCTGAACCTTTACCACGGTTAGAAATACCACTTTCTTTATTATAATTTAATGGATGTGCTTCGTGATATTTTAGCACTAAAACAAGATGTAAAGTGATACATGTGGTATTATCCTCTATATATGAGAACCCTATGGTAAATGCCAAAAAGAGATAAAGCTCTTATCAAAAATGACTAAATTTAGTTTAGGAATTATCACCATGATTGAGTACAAGTTAGTAATTGAAAACTAACTACGAAGAATTTAAGAACAAGAGATAAACAAAATAATGTTTTATTTTAAATTTTTTATCAATGTTACAATACACCTTAGGGTTTTTCCACTCAAATGCTAAGATGTAGGAAATGGTAGAAGAAGCCATCCAACAACACCAGAACCTGAAACCCAAGTATGGCAAAAGAAATCAAGGACACATTTAGGCATGGAAACCATCCCAAATTTCACTAGAAACGTCATACTTTTCTTGACATGAAATTTTGGGGTGAACTATGTCAGAACTCTGCCAATCAACTCTGTTAATCCATGTATCCTAGATCAGTAGTAAAGTATGCCACCCGACCACTTGGGTGGTGGTCAAATTTAGGGAGGTGTACTACGTTATTTAAACCTAAAACTAATCATTATACCATGCATGTGGTATTATTGTCCAAGAAAACTGGAGCACAAAATAGTTGGGCAAAACATAGAAAAACCAACAACTAAAAAATTATTAGTCTGTTTCTTTTTATTGAATACAAATATGCCAAAACTAGAAACTAAACATAGTAGCAATGATAATATGAAAACCAACATAGTCTTAGTCAAAATTTGAGCTATCATAATCTTCTACTGACAATAAGCTATGCTCAGAATAGATGACTGGAAGAGGAATATTGTAGCGAATTACAATATATCTATCAAACACATAATATGGAAAAGGAGTGTCATGACTTCCACACAACACAAGATCCATTTATGTCAGACATCGATTCTAAGCGAATCTATTCTGAATTTCCTACAATAAGTGAGTCTGTACATACCTTTGATACAAAAGACTCAGATAAAACTCGCTATCAAAAGCAACCTTTCTAGTAGGGATATTTTTTTGACCACATCCAAATAACAAGATGGTAGAAATTGAAACGGAACATTTAGAGGATCACTTATAGGAGGTAACCAGAAATACCCAAACCAAACATGGAAAGTCTAGTTAGGCCAACTAAAGAATTGGTTGAACCACTCGACATGACTTAAAGGATATTCAAAAGCTAAATAATTAAGAGAATTATTTCTTAGCCACACATCACAAAGTGCATTCTGGTAAAAGGTATTGCAATATATTTTTTTCATGGATATAAGGGCATTACGAGATTCGATAGCTTGACCTCATAAAAAGTCCTACAATATTTCCCTTTGCTGAAGCAAATTTCAAGGAGCCCAAACAAAAGATTCATAAAATTTGTGTTGCTCTTCTTCATAACAAAACATGGTGGCTAATTACTGAACCAGTTTCCTATCGAAAGGAAGTTAAGAGAATTTTTCTCTCCCTTTTCAATAAGGTGTTTGATGTCAACAAACACTCATTACATATTTGGAAAAGAAGTACCTAAAGGTAAGGCACCAAAATAAGTCTGCACAAAATCAAGCTATGGAACCATTGAGGGGGGTAATGATAGGATCTTACGTAAAGGTGAAAGGACACATGCCACCTCGAGAATTGATAAGGTAAATCAAAATCTTCAAAGGGACAATCAAGCTTAATATGAAGAGTGTCATGGAAGCTTAAGGATCCACCTTGGGAACGATAAGATGTTATCAGGTAAATGAATGGACAAGATTAATGGATTGGAAACTGAATCGAATAATCACTCAGATCAACAACAAAAATCTAAAAAGTGATTATATGTAATAACTTACAGTTTTTAAACCTTTCACCTACTTATGGCATCCAACATGATCATATTTATGGCAGGATTTGCCTAGATGATATTAGTTATATGTGGTGTAAACCCCATTATATGCTTTATGATTCTTTTGATTTTGATTACCGATATATTGTTACATATACCTTGAAGAGTAGAATTTTATCTGTAGTAGCATCAGATTTAGCAGGTGGAATAGGCATGGTAAGAATTAGGTAATCTGTTAATGCAAAAATGAGGAAAACTCTAGTGCAACATGCTTAAGAAGATGCTTAGGAACAAGAAATATTAAGGTTAATAATCGAGAGAGATGTTGCCATTGCTGAGCAAGATAGGCTTAGATCAGAGATGTTACAAAGAAATAACTGGAGAGCAGCAGCGATGGCAGCCATGCTAATAGAAAATACCTAATTCAATCAACTAAGGGAAGAATTTAATGTTGCATTTCTATAATCTTGTGTTGTTGCCTTGCTAAATCAAGGTATGCTTCTTTCATCACAACCAATTGTTAATACTCAACATGGGAGAATGGGAGGTAGTGATCAAGCAGCTTCTGGAACAAAATTTCCACCGCCATCTCCAGTTGTAAGTAATAGTACAACATGAATCAGGGACCGAACTAAGGAGTGCCAGCCCTAAATATCTACTCCTTGGTAGGCTACCATATAGTGTTGACTAGGTTTACTAGAAATCTAAGACATAACAATGATTATCAAACTTTTGAAATATTACTTTTCGATAATATGTAGATGAAATTTATTTTATATAAGCTTACGGATGAGTTTTGGACTGTAGAATCTTTGTGTGAACTTAACTAGTTTAATGTTTGTGTTGTGAACTCAAAATAGTTTATGAATGCTTCTAACCCAAAGTTTTTGCTTGTATTCTTAAGCATGAAAAGTAAATTTGTCTAATCTGAAGAAACTAAATGGATTGGTGTCCATTCTTGGAGAGGGTATGGTATTTCTCCATGATGATATAAACCAAGAGATATTTGGGTGGGTTCTATGGTATTAAAATGCATATTAAGATATATGTAGATATCCTACACAAATATCCTAAAATTATGATGTGTTTTTGTTAACACTTGATTTTATCAAATTAACTCATGTTAGGGGTTAACAAAATTTTACTATGATACTCCTTGGTAGGAGTTTTGATAAAACCAATAAGACTTTTTATGTCTAATAAGGTACAAGTGCATAATTTCATGATATCTCTGTAACATCATTTTGCAAATTCTAATATTACAGTTCTCTAGATTAATTGTTTGTGCAATTTGACATGAATAGAAAACTATAGTTTTGTGATGATATTGTGTATTGATGATGCTTTCAATACTTGTTGATATGCAAAATGGATGTTATATTGTTTATAAGGACATGGTACTATTGATATTTTGCATTTTTACAGGTCCAGGTACTCTCATGGATGGAAGATAAAGCTTGCCATCGAGAATGAAGTGTTTCATAAAATAAGAATCTAATTGTAAAACAATAGGATAAATGCTAGCTTTTGCTAGACAAATGTATTTTTGTAAAGTGGATGTCTAAACACAGAGGACTATGTTTAATCTAATGGGGGGTGTATTTCATGACCCATTACCTCCTACCTTATTTAAAATATATTAATCGATCTTGGTGGATCAATTAATGTCTGATAAAAAGGGCATAGACCCTAAAGAATCCTATAAAATTTCCAATAAAGGAATTTTAGGAAGGGTAGGAAAATATTAATCATCTTTTAGAGAAGATAATTAATTAAGAACTATTTATGAGGTCTGATGAAAGATAAATTTGAGGAATTATCTTTTACAATATTTTAACCATGTGTAAACAACCTAGTGGACCCAATTAGATGGGACTTAAAAGGACCATAGGATTTTAAATATTATATGAACTATCCTATCCATTGGGGAAATACCCATATGGCTTCCCTATATTGGTGGAAATTAAAAGTGATATCCCTTACCTTATCAATAATAGTTCTGACTTTGTTCCCATTCTATGCTTTTATAGTATTAGTTTTATACTTTTTCCCCATGGGAAAAGATACAAGACAAAAATAAGGACACCTACCTTATCCTTAGTAGGACCCTTTTCCTACTTCTGGAGTAAACTCCAAAAGACATGAAAAAACCTTAATGGGACCAAAGCACATTTTTAATAATAAAATAATAATGCCATTATTTGGCCACAAGTGGAGAATTTCCTATAAATTAGAGGCCAAATTGTGAAGAAAGCCCTATCTTGGAAAATATTTATGGTCCTAGGGAGTATGCTCTCCACTTGTGGTGGATCATAAACCAGAAGACCTTTGAAGGATTACTATGGGCATTTTTGCCAAATAAGTTGAGGGACTTCTGAGGCTAGATTGAGGAATTAAGATGGAGAGAAGGGAAAATATTTTTGGAAGAACATTTTGGTGACCCCAACATGAAGAGCATTCGAGGAGGAGAAATAGATCAAGTTGGATCTCTCTGTAATCAAGTTTTGCTTACATTTAATTTGCACATAATGAATGTTGTGATTAGTTTCCATGAATGTTGTGAGTAGTTTCCAAAGAGTGCTCTTGTTCTTTAAAGTAAAGCCTTGGATATAAACTAAATAATATGTTTCTATGATATAGATGAAATTATTGTTTATTGGTTAAACGATTAAAACTAGATCGGCCAACAAGGCCTTAGTGGGGCTCAAATAAACCAAACCATCTTATCTAGAATGCTCCTATGAGCCTAGCAACCAAACCATCACTACCAGCGGCACCCGATGGCCACCACTTGATGGCTATTAGCTACTAAACTCTAAATATTTTATGAATGGATCCATGTCCACAACACGACAAGTGTGGGATCTTTTGAAATGAAGGTAATTAATCAAATATATGGCCTCAACTAGTGCAAATTTCCTATGTGATTGGTATGTAATTTTTTGTGTGTAGGCTATCTAAGGGAACACATGTGCTCCATGGTCTTCTACCTATATGATTACTCTGTATTCACTGGAGGAACACTAGCAAGGAATTTTATGCAACATCGATGAACCATTGACCATGAACACCATGATTATGCAGAGGGTCCATGGGTGTAGATGGGAATGACTCTGTGTCAAAATCTACAAATGTGTAAGACTCTCATTACGCTTCCTCTATAGTAGTCACCATTGCAAATCCCAACCAAGCAACATTCGATAGAAGCAAACCCTAAAAATATAAATCATGCAGGGTTTTTATCATCATTCAAACCCATAAAGCACTGCCCTAGTGAAGTCTCATCGAAAAATAGTATGAAAACACTCTGTATCAATATTATTCATCACAAAGGAATTAAATCTAGTAATTATTAGACATGATGGTATTAACCAATGGCACGTGGTTCATCGATAATTTGAGGGCTAGTTTGGTTCCCTTGAATCCGACCACGTGGCATCCTTATCTACTCACCTTACCCACATGTATTTTACTGATAGTAGCTTGATTAATGTCTAAATGTAATCCCTTTTAGACTATGTCAAAATGGAACTCATGTGTGATAATGCATGTCTCTGAAAGACCTCCCAAAATGATCTTTTTATTAAACCTAAATCATATAGGGTTTGATCATCGTTCGAGCCATAGAGTGCTACCTTGGCGAAATCAAAGTGGAAGAGCCTTTAATGCTATCATAAATATTGTAGGAACTGAGACATAACCTCCCATTATAGAGAGTATGGTTTTGAAAGTTAACAGACCATCACATCATGACTATGATCAATCCTACAAGTGGAGGTACCTGAATATAGGGCACTTTGTTTGGGTGAAGTGGTCACTTTCATATCATCAAACATCCACCATTTGTGACACTTACGTGTGGGTATGGATGTTTAATTTTCCCTTCTAGAAATCCATTCGATGATGGCTCGACTAGCCTAAGTGATTTTTCTTAAAGACTAACCATTGGTAGTCGCGGTTGGAAGATGTAAGGAAAAACTAGGGAAGTTTAGTGTCCCTTTTGAATTAAAGAAAGGGAAGAATTTTTGAATTAGGAAAAAGACCCCCTTTGGATTACATGAACTTGGATGTTTTTTAAATTGTCTCAATAATGAGGTTTCACCTAGATAACCAAAGTCTTGAATTAGGTTAGAGGTATCTAGATTCACTTGAACAAAAGCATTGACTAATTAGGAATTCTAGAAAACTAACCTCTTTTATTGAAATTTCTAAGTGATTAAACAGGAGTAATCTCCCTTTTGATTAATTGAAGCACTAGTACCATTGGAGGTATGGAAATAACCTTTAGAGATAAATGCCAATGATATAACCTTTGGAGAGGGGTTATATACTTTAGGAATAAGTAATTATAAAACAAGTTTGGAGAATAGAATTGATAAATTTTGGGATAAGCTAATTGGTAAAGTGATTGGATGAGTCAAATTTGATAAATATAGATAATATCATAAGAATCAACATTGTGAAATATTACTTAAAGGAAATATTAGTATGCACTTCAACCAAGATAAATAAGGAATCATTATACTAATGTGATTTGGAAAGATTGCTTTTTAATGAATTAAAGGTATGGGACTTTAATTCATGGATGACTTTGTGACAACTATGTAGAATGAATTTGGAATTCATTTTTGAGGGTACTGTAGACACTAAAATATGGTCAATCCTATTAGGCATCCACAAAAAATGACTAAATTGGCATCATATGGCCCCTTAGGCAGCCCTCAAAAGGCTCATAATGGTTCTAGCCGCTCCAAAAGAGGTTTTGGAGGCTTCTGGTCCAATTTTGGGAGGTTTTGGTCCAAAATTCACCACTTTCCCACCCTAGGATGGTGGCATATTCCCACCGTCCCACCCTGGGACGGTGGTGAGCGATCATCCCAGGGTGGGACGGTTAGCAAGTTTGACCAAGAAAAAGTCAAATCTAGGATAACTGGCACCCATAAACTACCATTTATCCCACCAATTGAATCATGTAGTTCAGATGGCACTTCATCCTTATAACATGCTTCATAATGGAGGTCAAAAATGGAGATTCTCTTCCACATCCAGTGCATGCCTCCTTTTTGACAAATGACACCTCCTGCCATGCATGCCCTTGCATGCATTTTTGCACATAAGCCCCTTTGATCTATAAAATTGATACAAGGTCCACACAAAAAACATATGGAGAGGAGTTCTAGGATATGCAATGGAGATCTATTGAGATTTCCCCTCACTTTATTGTGCTCTCTTACACTCAGAATCTCTCCTTAGCGACGGAGGTTATCGGGTGGCTTTAGGAGGGTCTTTTGGGAATAAATTTACCATATAGGTGAATTTTTTCACCAAATTTGATGATAATACCCCTTAGAGTGTTTAGTACCATTCCCTAGTGGTATTTGTAGCAAAAGGTGTGTAGAATTAGCGGGTATCCTCTCCTAGCGTGTCCTCTAATTATTTGTAGTCACCACCGCCCCCTGGGACGAGGATAAATCCTTGCACAATTTCTTTATTATTTTTTAGTATTATTATAGACTATCATACAATGCTACATTTTAAATTTCATGCAATTTGGAGTTAAATTGACCGAGATATCATATTTTTAAGTTTTTGCAGGTTCGTAGGGCCCATCCAGGCACCCCAATTGCATGCAAGTGTATATACACATAATTTTGAAAATTTAACCACATTGGTGGTCTTAAAATGTTTATTTATGTATTATTTCCAAGTTTCATGAGTTTTGTACATGTTTAGGGATGGGAATTGCTTATCTTGGTCTTCACATGTTGTAGACGGGTGGCTCAAAATTGAGGGATCTACAGATGTAATTTTAGATATTTTTTTGGTTATATCCCTTCAAAACCTCCTATTTAACATTCCCATAAATTTTCAAGTCATTATTTGATATATTTTTAATATATATGCCCTTTTGTGCCTGTGGGGATTGCATGTTTTCCTTCACACACACTTGCTATTTGACCCTTTTTGCTTCCTTGTGTGTAGGTGCAGGTTCCTAGAAGTAATTGGGAAGGAATTTTAGAGAAACAAGTAGCAGTAGCATTTTACCACCCACCTTGATTGTGGGTACGAGGAAAGACATTGTATGTGCACCCTGATTTCTTGAAGGATTTGATCCTTGGACACCCAAACTTTGTAACAATTGTATCACCATTGAGCCCTCAAGGGGACTTCTGTGTAGCCTTGGATCTGATCCACCAATTTAATAAGAAGGATACTTGTTTCATTTCATATCTTTTTGTTTGATTTTTTTCTTCCATTTCACATGCATGCTTTCGTTTGATGCTCATACGCAATAAATGATAGATGCATATATTATTGCTCATCATTAGGTGCACTATTTTTCCCTAATTTAGTGGTGATCATGGTGGGACCCTTGTCCCTTGTGCTTTGGATGAAACTTTGACTCTATTTTTACCCTTTTTGCCCTTTTTGTGTTGCAGGTGCTCCCCTCCCTACCCTGGAATGGTGGTAGAACCTTTATCTGGCTCACCCTGGGATGGTGGCTTCACTGTCCCACCATAGGATGGTGGTAGGGCTTATAATTGTCGCACCCTAGAGCGTTGAAGAACTAGAGAAATTTTTGCTCAAAAATCTAGAATTTGGAGGTCTCAAAACTGATAAGGTGAGTGCATAAACCCTCTGTTTTTCTGTTGCATTTTTAGATAATGTAAAATTTGGTTTTTCTTGCATAATTTGTTTACATAGAAAGGTTAAAATTCATATTTTTAATTTTCTTATAACATAAAGCAACAAAATGAAGAAGAAAAATCAAAAGAAATTTGAAGTAGCAATGCATCTTTGTGGCTTGATTTCTTGTGGCTTACCCAATGGGTAAGTTAGCATTTAGGATTTGCATTCATAAGTTACATTTGTAGGTTCTTTATCCTAACTTTCTAAAAGTAAAATACACTTATTTGCATGCATTTAGTGAATGATCATCGAATGCTTCTTTGCTTACTTTCTTGGGATTAAAAAGAACCACACACACCATGATCCACTTAAAATGCTAACGATTTGGACTTCATCCCCAACCGTTGGTAGAGCACAAGTGATGGGGGTTTCATATCCATCCACTTGGCTCAAATCCCAAGAATCCAATCCATCTTGCCAAGGTCGGTTCTAAGATCCGTCATAGCCCATGGGTTATAGCACATATCACCCTTCAAGGAGGTGTATCATAGACTACGGGTGAACTGGATGAGGAACTGGTAGGACCTGTGCTCCTTGGCCGTGTGTGGACCTCATCACCACACATTATAGGTGAGATAACACAACCTAGATTTCATATCCAAGTTGACGAACTATGAATATATAGGTAAAATCCAATTAAACATTTGAGATTATCATTCAACAATATTTCAAACACATGACACAACGTCATCCTTTGCAAACAACGCATCTAAACACACAAAATAGTTTAGGGATTCACATTTAAAACTTAAAATATATAATCATCTGTCTGTTGGGTCTTTTATTTTTGGTTTGCTATTTCATTAAAAAATTGTAAAGAAGATAATCACTTGGAGTATTGATAGAGGAGAGCGATGGTGCACACCCGTAGCCAAGCCCAAACACAGGCGAAAGCTATGGAGAGTGGATTAGGAGACATGAATCATCTCCAATATAGCCCTAGGTACTTTGTTATACCTCCCTGGTGAGCTTCTACTCCACCTAGCCCCAAGATAGCAGGGCACGAGCCTCATCTCCAAAGGGATCCTCTGTGAGACACCCTAAGGGATGATGAGCATTACTTGGGAGAGTGTTCTCGGTATGTAGATATTTCATAGACCTTCCTTGGTGAAAGGAAACTACACATCGAGGCACTAATAGATAGAGTGGTGCCACACATCCATGTACCCATCAGGGATGACATGCCTAAGCGTAGGTAATAGTATGACTTCACACACTGGCTAGAGAAAGTCGATACAACTTTACCTCTGCATCACCTTGATAGGATACAGCAGCCCATGCAACCCAACGAGAATGACACTCGTCGATCAGGATGAGCAAATTTTGCCCTACATTTCCTCATCCAAGAGGTAATACATGAGGAGATCCCAAATTTTCCTTAGGAATAATATTCCATGCATGCCCAATGTGCCTCTGCACTAGCTGAGTATAATGAACATATGTTCCAACCTGAACCTCAAGTCAATGCGATGAACCTTGAGAGAGGCAAGCACCCTATGGAGACCACAAAGTATCTTGAATGAGGTTGGCCCTAGGGTGAGATTCCTGGGCCCCATAGGCCTCACACTATGGATAAAATTAGGAAAGCGATTGCAATATATATAGAATGCCAAGCTCAGTTCAAGTAGCTTTGGCAAGACAAAGAACAATTAGATCGCTTGCACTAGCTTGAGAAAGAAAGGATTGAATTGCAGACCAACGAACTATTCTAGAAGACTTTACGAGAGAGGGTCCTTACCCCTAAGACACATAGGCAATAATTCCATCTGAGGCAACCCACGCTCATTCGATATAGATCCCCAAGATCTTATCCAATGTTGCCTCCATGACCTCTTATGTTAGAGCGAAATATGCCTCCTAGGCCAAACATAGGGTACCCATCACAGGTGGACACCCCCATTTATAGAACAGCTCGAGAGATGCCTTACGTGGCCTATACTAAGCATGAGCTAGAAGTATAATATGTGGAGACACCTTACCAAGATAGGAGGGGTGATTTACCACCGCCCTATAATAGGTTGGAGGACCCTAGACCTCCACTACAAGATGTGAACAAGGATGAGGAGATTAAGTCCTCAGGCCCGTATAAAGCATTGCTAGAACGCCTGGAGTCAGTTGAGAACAAGACCTATGGTTCAGGATCTCAAAATCCCACTATGTACCAATTGCATATTCAACCCATCCATCCTTCAGTACCTATGCCTCCCTATCCAGAGCAATTTATGTTGCCTCAATTGGCCACCTTCAAGGGAGAAGAGGACGCGCAAGAGCATGTCACTAGGTTCTTTGGCCAATGCTTTGGTATTCATGATGATGATGCTTTGATTTTGAGTGCATTTGTGACTACCCTCGATGACCCTGCCTTTGAGTGGTTTTACCAACTCCCTACGCATAGCATCCACAGTCTGGATCAACTTGTGGATGCTTTCCTAGAGCACTTTGCCTTCAATACCAAGAGGAAGGCAACACTGGCCAATGTATCTAGGTTGAAATAGTATGATGAAGATTCAATAACAAATTATGGTAATAGATGGAGAACCCTACTCGCTAAGTTACCTTATATTCTCCCCATGTTGGATTTGACTTAGATGTTCTCCAAAAGTTACTTAAAGCTAATCTCCTTGTTGTTGCAGTTGCAGCAATACCCTACTCTTGAAGATGCCTTAGCATAGGCTAGGATAATTAATCAAGATTCAAGAGGGTGATATTGCAAAGCCTCGCAAGAAGGAATGGAACAAGAATGCTAAAAACACCCTAGTGCAACTGAAATCAGCAGTAGTAAATCAGGTTGCAATTAATGTCCTGGAGCCAACGCAAGTCGTGCCACCTCAAAAGCCTAATTATCAGGCCAATCTTGGGAACTATTCCAAGGACAACCAGAAAGGTCAAGGGCAAAATCAACAGTGTCACCCCAAGCAAAAATTCATGCCCATTACAGAATGTATGGACTCATTGTTTGATCACCTCTTGGTGGCCAATACAATCCATCTACCTGAGAGTTGACCTATCGACCCGAATGCACCGAAGCCCAAAGGATATAGAGAAGACCTATATTGCAAGTTTCATAGGCAAAATGGGCATGATGTGCAAATGTGCTACAAATTCAAACACTTGGTGCAATACCTAATTGATAGGAACGCCCTCCAGGTAAACAATCCTATTGCACCAAACAACCAACAAATGGAGGTCTTCAAGGACCCCTTGACTTCCCATGTAGAGCAGGCCAAACCAGAGTCCCAGGTGAGTGAGGTTCACCATGCCTTTCCTAAGCAAGGGTATGTTGGCATGGTTAGTATTGTGACAAGAAATATGTGATATCCAAGTCTAGTCGTAGCACCTATGGCTCAGAGTGACGTCCCCTCGACATCATAACCTATATCGCCTCCTGGTCTAAGCCTCCCACCTAAGACTATAGTTACATTTAAGAGTAAGCTCGCTCAAAGCTTAAGAATAACATTTTCTTGACTCTCCATCTATGAGCTCATCTAGTAATCATAACCTCATAGATAAGCCTTGATGGATATCCTTAAGGTAATTAAGCTTCAGCACCAGGAGTCTAACTCCTTCAACAATGTTTTGGGGCATGTGCAATAATGCACAAAACCGATGATTACATTTTGAGAATATGAACTCAAACTGGTTTCGCATGATATGGTGGATCCCCCTTTGCACATTGTTGCATGGGTGAATGGAACACCTTACAAGAGAGTGTTTATAGACACTAGGTCTTCAAGAAACTTCATAACTACAATAGCTCTCAAGCACCTAAAGCTCCCATCATCTTACATTGTCACATCTACCTACACCCTTTGAGAATTCAATGATGCCATATGCTCAACGGTTTGTATAATCATCCTACCTATTCAGGTAGGATAAAATATCATTCCTACAATGTGCCACATCCTGGAGGGTGATATGGCATACAATATCTTGTTAAGAAGACCATTGATCAGGGACATGAAGTGTGTTCTCTCCATCGCTCACCAGTGCCTCAAGTACACTCATGAAGGGCAAGTTCATGTCATCCCCATAGACGTAGAGCCCTTCAAGTACTGCAACATGGTGCAGTAGTTACCCGAGTCGACCTTGCAATCAACACATCTATATTTTTAGCCAAAAAAATCCAATCGAGGTTCAACCCTACCACTACCGAATACCATACCATCCTCATCATCGACTCCACCCTGAATGCCTAGTACACCAGTGGATCCTTTGCTTAGGAACCTAGAGAAGTATCCCATTGATGAGGTCCAACCGACCATATCCACTATCTCTACAGAGGAGATACCTAGCCCAGATGATGAAGAGACACCACACGAGACAAACGATGAGCTAGATCAAGTCTCACTCTTATCCCTCTTCTATTCGTATCCCGAAGTTATAGTGCACGTAGCTTCTATCAGATTGTAAGAATACATGGTTATGAATGTCACCACTAATACTACTATAGAGTCAGTGCAAGACATGGGTAGACCCTGTCTTCCCATAGGCACTATTGTGCCTCTTGGTATTCCCTCTAATCAAACAAATTTTGTTTATGGGGGCCTTGACTATGGCATCGAACCCTACCAATAGCAGGAGGATGATGAGGATATTTTTGGAGAAGACATTAACTAATTATCTAAACTTAACTTCACCCTAAAGCACCTTGACCTATGCAAATGGCATGGTTATGGGTTATGCCTATATGAGCAGGGCATAATAATCCCTTATCAACCATAATATCAAATGTCCTATGACAAGTCAATAGTAGGACAAAACAATTCCTTACCTCTAGATGTCCTCATGGATGGCCTAGATCGCTTAATTATAGGCTATAGGGACAGGTTGGCTCAAGACCCTTGTGCCAATCCCAATACTGTCTACTCCTTAGGGGACTAATTCCCACTACCAAATGGGAACCCCGCAATCCCCAATGACATCCTTCTCCACTTTGAGATAGGGAAAGGTTCGTGAAGTTTTCCCCATGTTTGTGATGAATTAGATCAAGGGACCTCATATGATGAGTCAGGTTACGAGGTGGCACCGTATGATACTTTTAATTTGGATAGTGATCATTCGCAAGTTGTTCATGTTGAAAACCAATAGGAGGACCTCTTGCATATGTTCCCTTTCCTTGATCATGTCTGGTGTCAGCTCCTTTCTCCTGGAGAGTCGGTTCACCCATAGAAAGCTAGACCTCCTGGGGAGGGCTCAATTAATTTACTTGAGCAGCTGGATCCTCATGATCCTGAGGCACTATGAGGTGAGAATGAAGAAGTCCTCACCCATGACAATAATTATGAGGAACAAACATATATGGGACCACAGTTACCTAATCACCCAATCTTAAGAGGCAACAATGAGGTCCCCATATATGACAATGACTATGAGTATGAAACAGAGAGGGCATACCTTGGTCCTTATTACTTGCATCATCATCATGAGACCATTGACATAGAAGAAGTCTATCATCAATTGCATGTTGGTCCATGCTTAAGGGCAAGTCCTATCAATTTAGGCCAGATTCACCATGAGGTCTTCTCTGACCCTCCCACACACATGGAGCTCCTTGAGCCTAATGATCCTATCCTACAGTCTATTTGTAGATAGGATTCGATGATCCCCATTCCCCCAAAACCACATCTGGGGGTGGGAGATGATGTCAATATACAGTCACATGCCCATGGTCCTGGAGAGCAAACAAATTCCATAAATATGATCTCCATTGATTTTACCACAACACTTCACAACCCAGTCGATCCTTCCAACATGCCATCTAGATCTGGATGCTATTGACTAGGATCACGCTGATTCACCCCCATCACCCTCTGAGTATTGGACTTGCGATGGTTTGTTTCACTTCTCCACTGGGCCAACTCATGATGTCTTCCATGCTGAGGAGGAACCCAAAGTTCCCATTGAGGATTTAAATCTAGCTGTTGACATCCATTTGATCCCTACTCCCCACCAATTGGAAGAGGGGTCACATATGTCGATCGAGGCTACGGTTGACAAAGATATCGGCTCAAATATTGAAAACCCATAATGTATCAAGCTAGGGGAAAGCCTATCCCCAAAATATCAAGTTAATTACATAGCCCTTCTCACAAATAAGAAGGCAACTTTTGCATGGTCTTACAAAGACATGTCGAGACTAGATCCCAATATGGTCACCCATAATCTAATGCTTGACCCCAAAGCCAAGCCTGTCAAGCAAAAGTTGAGAAAGATGCACCCAATAGTGGCCTTGATGGTCAAATATGAGCTAAAAATAAATTTGGATGCCAATTTTGTCATTTCTATAGACTATCCACCATGGTTGTCCAACATGGTCCCCATCAAGAAGCCTGACGGGAGGATTCACATTTGCACCGATTTTTGAGACCTAAACAAAGCGAGTCCTAAGGATGATTTTCCTTTGCCAAGCATTGATGCCTTGGTAGATGCCACCGTAGGCCGCAAAATGATCTCCCTTATGGATGGCTTCTTTGGGTATAATCAAATTCGTATCAACCCTGAAGACCAGCTCAAAACGGCATTCACAATGCCTTGGGGAACATTTTTTTATAAGGTCATGCCCTTTGATCTTAAGAATTTCGGTGCCACCTACCAACGTGCCATGACATTTATCATCCATGACTACATGCACAAGATTTTGGAATATTACATGGATGACTTACTAACTAAATATTTATTATGTCATGAGCACCTAGATGTCTTGCGCAAAGTCCTCGATCGCCTTATTGAACACAATGTGAGACTGAACCCCAAGAAGTGTGTCTTTGATGTCACATCTAGAAAGCTCTTAGGATTTATAGTTTCCAAACGAAGCATCGAAGTGGACCCTAACAAGTTCAAGGTAATCCTTGAAATGCCTCCCCTGACTACCATCAAGTAGCTTCATAGCTTGTAGGGGAGGATTGCATCCATCAAACGCTTCATAGCACAATTGTTGGACAAGTTTCGACCCATGAACAAACTCTTGCACGAGGGGGTCACATTCCACTGGGACGATGAGTGTCAGGATGCCTTTGACTCAATTAAACAATACCTGGCTTCACCACTAGTGTTAGCTCCACCTAGACCAGGGGTGTCGTTTCGATTATATATCTCAGCTACTGAGACTACATTGGATGCCATGTTAGCCCAAAATAATGAATTGCATGAGGAACAGGACACAAAATATCTTAGTCGCACCATGGTGAGCTATGATATCAAGTACACATACATTGAAAAGTTATGTATAGAGGTGGTTTTTGCTACCAAGAAGCTATGACACTATATGCTCAACCACACTACGTATGTTGTATCTAAATAGAATCCATTGCAATACATGATGAGTTGTACTTATCATAGTAATCGTATAGAAAAATGGATCATGTTGTTGATAGAATTTGACCTAGAATTCATTGGACAAAATTCAATCAAGGTCCAAGTCATTGCTGATCAAATTGCAAAGGCTCCTCTCCAGGATGATCAGCCTCTTAGCATGGAGCTTCCCGATGATGGAGTCTTCCAAATATCAGAATCACCCGATTTTGATGAGCTTGAGTCACAGGTAGATATGACTCTCTTTTTTTATGGCTCCAAATGAGAGCAAGGGGGTGGCACAGGGATTGTGTTTTTCACACCGCATGGGGCTCCCATACCCCTGTTATTTAAACTCGATTTCCCATGTACCAATAACAATGCCAAGTATGAAGCCATGTTCATAGGTATTCAAATAGCTATCACCATGAAAATAAACAAACTCAATATCTTTGGCGACTCCTTGCTTATAGTGAACCAGGTCAAGGGAATTTACCAGTGCAAGTACCCAGCTCTGTAAGCCTACAAAGATCTTATGGATAATTTCTAGCAAATTTTTAATGGTATGAAATCGAGGCACTCCTTCGATCGTCTAATAATTTTGTGGATACAATGGCCTCCTTAGGGCCCTTGATCTTGCAAGACCCCATAGACTAGATGACAACCATTCAAGTCAAGACATTATCGCAATCAACGGTTGAGCGTGAAAGCACTCAAGCCATGCTATAATTCCACTTGATTCAAATAGAACCTCATCAAGAGATATTATCACACATTCACGAGCGCCTGAATCATGCTACTTGGGGTACTTTGTTCCCTCAAACCCCTTTTGATAGTAGCATAGTGCTATTCTTACAAGTTCTTTCCCAATCAATGTTTGCTAAGGATGAACTTCATGAGGGATAAGCAATTCATGCAATCGAGGCTTCCACATAGCAGGATTGGTCCACACAAATTAGAGAGTATCTAAAGCTTGGTAATATCCCTCCTGGATTATTGCACTCTGCCAAAAGGACATTTAAACAAAAAGGTAGGAAAATTTGTCTTATTAGGATACATCCTATACCGTCAGAGCTATGAAGGAATCCTCCTTCGTTGCTTAGAGTATCAAGAATCGACTTGGGAAATAGCCCAAGCACACGATGGTACTTGTGGTGGCCATTTTAGTGGCATGGCCATCGCAAAGTGCATTCTTCGCATGGGCTATTATTGGACAACTTTAGAGAGAGATTGTTGCACATATGTGAGGAAGTGCATGAAATGTCAACACCATGCTAACTTGACACATGTACCTTCTTAGGCCTTACAACCGATCCAATCGGCTTGGCCATTTTCATAATGGGTATTGGATTTAATTGAGAAAATCTTCCCTGCATCCTCTGGCTGTCACACGTTTATCATTATAGGTACCGAGTATTTCACAAACTGGGTGGAAGCAATCCCTCTTACCACTATGATAGGACCTCATATAGTGGAGTTCATATTGCATAATATCATTTTTCATTTTGGTATTCCATCCAAGATCATTTTGAATAATGGGACATAATTCAAGAACAAATATGTGCGTGCTTTGACAGCAAAATATAATATCCAGCATAACTTTTCAACACCTTATTATCCGCAAGCAAATGGGCAAGAAAAAGCATCAAACAAGACATTAATTGCCATATTGAAGAAAATAGTCAAAGAGAATCATACCGATTGGCACATGCAAATGCCTCTTGCCCTATGGGATTACTACACTAGCATTCAGATGCCCACTGGGGAAACCCCATTTTCACTAGTGTATGACGCTGAGGCAATCATGCCTCTAGAGCTGGAAATCCCATTGCTGCACATATCCATGCAGGAGTTTATCGATGATGATACTGCATGACAAGCTCACATATATCATCTTACATTATTGTATGAACATCACATTAATGCTCTTGAGCATCTATGTGTGTATCAAGAGCAGATCAAAAGAGCCTAAAATATGAAAGTCCATCTTAGAGACTTTTAGGTTGGTGATCTCATCCTAAAAGAGAAACAACAAAACTCTATCTTGCCGCCCCACCTACAGGAAAAATTTATGGGAAATTTGTTAGGCTCCTTTTTCATCACTAGTCAAATTGGGTTTGAAACTTATCACCTGACCTCCCTTGAAGGTGTCGAGGATCTGAATCCTTGAACATCTTTCACTTGCGGATGTTTCATGCTTAGAGAGCATCAAAAGGATCCTAGCGGGTTTTCACCATATAGGTCAAATAAAAATACTCCTAGACAATCTCAATCATCTAGATCAACCCTAAAATCCCTAAAGGCATCCATAAGCCCTTTGGTCACAACCAAATGCCCATATGTAGTTGTAAACACTTTTTAAGTGTCATTGACCGTCTAGGTCACCCAAAAAGCTCCTAGCGGGTTTTCACCATATAGGTCAAATAAAAATGCTCCTAGACTATCTATGATCATCTAGGTCAACCCTAAAATCCCCAAAGGTATCCATAAGCTCTTTGGTCACAACCAAATACCCCTAGGCAATTATAGACACTTTTTAAGTGTCATTGACCGTCTAGGTCACCCAAAAGGCTCCTAGCAGGTTTTCACCATCTAGGTCAAATAAAAATACTCCTAGACTATCTACAATCATCTGGGTCAACCCTAAAATCCCCAAAGGCATCCATAATCTCTTTGGTCACAACCAAATACCCCTAGGTAGTTGTAGACATTTTTTAAGTGTTGTTGCCCGTCTAGGTCACCCAAAAGGCTCCTAGAGGTTTTTCACCATCTAGGTCAAGTAAAAGCACTCCTAGACTATCTACGATCATCTAGGTCAACCCTAAAATCCCCAAAGGCATCCATAAGTCCTTTGGTCATAACTAAATGCCCCTAGGTAGTAGTAGACACTTTTTAAGTGTCGATGCCTGTCTAGATCACCCAAAAGGCTCCTAGCGGTTTTTCACCGTCTAGGTCAAGTAAAAATGCTTGTAAACTACCCAGGTGTTGTAGGTGAGTTAGAGAGGAGAGGGCAATCCTCCAAGGGAGGTCCCAGGTTCGAATCTCCACCCTACCAAAAAGCTGAATTGGGTACCCAAAATCCAATTGATAATGTTGGTATGGGCAGGGCTAGGTGTGACCCTCGAGTGACTTTGACAGTGTAGAACCCCCTTTTCGTGGTGTCTTAGACCAAGGCGGCCCCGTAAGGGGTTTTTTGCTTAAAAAAAAAAATGCTCCTAAACTATCTACGATAATCTAGGTCAACCCTAAAATCCCCAAAGGCATCCATGATCCCTTTGGTCACAACTAAATTCCCCTAGGTAGTTGTAGATACTTTTTAAGTGTCGTTGACCGTCTAGGTCACCCAAAAGGCTCCTAGCGGTTTTTCATTGTCTAGGTAAAATAAAAATGCTCCTAGACAATCTACGATCATCTAGATCAACCCTAAAATCCCCAAAGCTATCCATAAGCCCTTTTGTCACAAAAAAATTCCCCTATGCAGTCGTAGACACTTTTTAAGTGCCATCGCCCATCTAGGTCACCCAAAAGGCTCCTAGCGGTTTTCACCATCTAGGTCAAGTAAAAATGCTCCTAGACTATCTACGATCATCTAGGTCAATCCTAAAAGCCCCAAAGGCATCCATAAGCCCTTTGATCACAACCAAATACCCCTAAGAATTTGTAGACACTTTTTAAGTGTCGCTGACCGTCTAGGTCACCCAAAAGGCTCCTAGCAGTTTTTCATCGTCTAGGTCAAATAAAAATTCTCCTTGACTATCTACAATCATCTAGGTCAACCTAAAATCCCCAAAGGTATTCGTAAGCCGTTTGGTCACAACCAGACACCTCTATGCAATCCGTCACACTTTTTGAGTTTCATCAATCGTCTAGGTCACCTAAAATGCTCCTAGACGGTCAGTAAATGTCTAGGTCAAACAAAAATGCTCCAAGGGTACCTACAACCTGCTTGGTCAACCTAAAATACCCCTAGACTATCCACAACCATCTAGGTCAACCCTAAAGGCTCCAAGGGTATCTACATATCACTTGGTCAACCTAGAAGGCTCCTAGGCGGTCTAGAACCATCTAGGTCACCCCGAAATGCTCCAAGGGTGCCTATATCCCGCTTGGTCAACCTAAATGCTCCTAGATGGTTTAAAACCATCTAGGTCAACCAAAAAGCCCCAAAGGCATGCATAAGCCCTTTGGTCCCCCCAAATGATCCAATGGCCCAATAATTTCATTGGCCACATGTGTATACATATCAATCAAAAAATAAAAACACCATTAAAGCATAATAATACAAAAAAAAATTGCACTCCCATCAAGTTGCATACCATTGCATTATCACTTTCGTTAGGCATATTCTTTATCGCACATTAATTTTTTTATAATTGATCATACATGTCTAGCACTAAGATTGTACATTATTCATAATTCACAATCAATGTTGTCAAGGACATCACTCACCTTATTTCATAGTTACTTATCATTTCCATCTACATTTCCTACTTCTCCATAGTCGTATCTATTCCCTTCACTTAGCCATTTGTTTTAGAATGTCAATAGGGTTTTCGATCACTCAGCCATATCCAATCTCTACCCAGATTTTTTAGAAGGCTAGCACAATTTTTAGGAGGTAGAATATTGCTTAGATTATACCTTGTGTACATCATATCCCGAACACAATTAATCATTAACAATCCAATTTTTGCACAAAGACAGATGAAATCCATGAATCGGTCTAGGTTACCTTATGTGAAAAGGTCATCCTGCTCATCCCCTTGTGTGAATGGTTCAAGAATGCTAAGATTTTACAAAAGGACAAGTTCTCCCCTACCCAAATCCCCCCACAACAATAAGTGGATTTCCACCATTTTTTCATCAAAACCCCACATTTTCACATGTTTGCAACAGTCTAAATTTGCAAACCCCCACAAAGAAAAAATTCAAAGTACAATAATACAAAAATAAAAAAGTCTACACATCAAAAAGCACAAGAAACAGTGATCCCCATCACTCAAAATTCAAATCCCTTGCTCAAAATAAAAATAAAAAACTCAAAATAATAGTGATTATTATCACTAAAAAGAGAAAAACAAATAGTGATTCTTATCACTTTATATGAGAGCAAGTATCCCAATAAAATTGAAGAAAGTAGGGATTTGAACTTGAATCTCTGGAACTCTCAGCATTTGGAAAACCCTCAGGTGATCCTCATTACGGGTTTGGTGGATAGCCTATCCGTCAATGGTGGTAGCCTCCTGCATGACAATATGTCTACTACATTAGCTTTTGGGTGTATGTGTAGACCAGTGTTTACATGTGGATGAGCTAGCTTTGGTAACCTAGATTGCCTAGTGGTCTAATCATACTTAGTACGAAACCTAGGAGAGTGGTATTCATTTGGTGATCCTCAGTACAAGTTTGGTTGAGAGCCTACTTGGCATTGGAGGTATCCTTATGCATCTCACAGGAACAAACTCACTTGCACACACAAGGATATGAAGTACCTTGGTCGTCCTAGCAGAT
This sequence comes from Wollemia nobilis, assembly GCA_028583015.1. Taxonomy (NCBI): domain Eukaryota; kingdom Viridiplantae; phylum Streptophyta; class Pinopsida; order Araucariales; family Araucariaceae; genus Wollemia; species Wollemia nobilis. The sequence goes on from JAQPPZ010014496.1 coordinate 39,482, forward strand.
TCATACCTTGTCAAAAAGTCCTGCATGGTTAGTACACAACTTTTGATCAGTTGACTAGAGTGTTTGAGCCTCATGAAAACCTCATGGACATTCTCTAAACATCATGTCATTCATATTACTTTACCTCATCCATTTCAGTTACACTATTCACAAATCCATTATATAAGTCTCATGACAACATTACATATGTATTGGTGCAATATACATTGTCTATGGTGCTAGCATAATATGTCATATAGTCTACACATTTCATCCTCTAAATCAATAAATAATCCATCTCACCATACATCCATGCATGTACAAAATCAAATCAAATCACATTACAAAATATGCATACAGGGTAGACATCCATCATCATCTCATAAATCAAATTGCATACATTTCATAAAACAATAAACACATGCTGATAAACCACATAAAAAGTTCATATATATATATATATATATGTGTGTGTGTGTGTGTGTGTGTGTGTGTGTGTGTTAAGATAAAAGATACATCATGTTACCCGTAGGCTGCAATAAAATGAGTCCTTAGACTTCACACTGGTAAAATATCCAAAAACACAAAAAGAGTCATGCGAGCCACTACCATGGTCATGCAGGACCGATACTAAGACTCACACTCCCACCTGTAGTCAGAGTCCTCTGTGAACTCCAATACCTACTACCACCTATATTTTTAGCTCTCTACCTAGACATCGTTGCCTCTAGCCTAGAGGAGGACTACCTTGTCTTGATGTGGTGAATTTGGTATGACCCACTGGCAGCTGCATCATCCCATAGATGCCCTCCAAGGTGCACTACCTCCGTCTCTAGCTAATTCACATAGGCCTACCCCCATCAACACCGTGTATAGTAAGTCTCCACCATAGAACATATTTGTGTCACCTCTACTTGTAGCCTAGTCACCTCCCCACTACTATAATCCTCCCATGTAGGGCTCTAAGATCGCAAATGTACCCGAAGAGATGATATCTTGGCCTGTGCCACTTGTACCTCAGCTCGTTGTGCTGCTAGCTCTGCCTGTACATCATGCACCTATGTTCGTATGAGATATCTCTCCTACCTAACCCTGAGTAGCTCATCCCATAGCTCTGCCTCTGTATCACCATGTTCCATAGATGGTGCCTACACCTCCTCATCCCTAATAGCAACATCCCTAAAGTCACCTCGATCTCCTAAGTCTAGGAGAACTACCTACTCCCTTGCCATGTGTCCCTACCAATCGTCTGCCTCACCCTGGTCCTCATAAAAAACCTCCTGATATGCCTCCCTAGCTGCACCCCTCCCTAGTGGTCCCTCTCCATACCACTAGCCTATCACCCACCAAGCGTCATACTCTGTTGTAGTCCTAGCATCATCAACATCTGTAATGTCTACTATAGGATCCGTATCACATGCCACTGCCTCTACTACTATCCATGCCAATGTCCTCTCATCACCATGACATCGATAAGACACCAGCTCACTGGGCACCCCTTGGCACAGCCCAAACTATCAAATCACCCAATAAAAAAGGAAGTACTCCCACTCTGTTCCATGTCGTCCAACAACCCATATGCCTCACTACACCCTACGGAGTTGTACAGAAGCATCTGCCCACTCTGGGAAATCTCTGTATGGCCTCTAGAATACCTGGCCTACCTCGAGTTATGATAATATATCTATATAGTTAGCCACATCACCTATGAATCATCGACTTTGTCCCCTATCTTGAGCCCTCTACCATAGGATGCCATATCCTATCTCCTTGTCTGTCAAATGTGCCCGAGTCATCCATGGTAGCCCATGTGGTTGCCCCATAGCTATGTGCTACCATCCCCAGTACTACAATAAAAAGCTACACCCTACACCCTTCTGTATATGGTAGCATATCTTGTACAACTCATCATAGAGTTGTGCCAATAGTGTAACATCCCATGCCATCACCAGTGGCTTCGCCACAGTGCACCTCACCAGTGCAAACACTATATCCACTAGGTTCCATGGGAACCTCACTCCAGAAGAGTCGGGTAACAACATATTGGAGATGAGCATCATAAGTAGTGTATGCCTCACCCCCAATACCTTCGCCTTGTGCCAGAATCCTACCAGCATACCCCCCTTCAAGCAGTCCATATTTTTTGTCTCAAGATCATAACTGAAGTACATCTCAAGAACTGCACGTCTCTGGTCTCATGGCATCGTACGAATAGGTTGACCTTCTATCATAATATGAAGAATATGATAGATGTACTCAAGCATCACCATCATCTCCATCGTGGATAGGTGGAAGGCATTGGTGCACAGATCCCACAGATCAATCAAGGCAGTAAAATATGCATGGTCTCCTATCATAGGCTCTAACTGTGTCACCAGCTTGAGGTCGATGGCATCCAGCCATTTCCAGTCCTCTATGGTTAAGGTATCCATCATGGAATCAAATAGATTAGGTACTCGATATCGAGTCCTCACCACCTAACAGAGATAAGCAACTCAATAATACAACTCCAAAATGACCTCAAATGGCCCCAAAAACATTCAAAAGAAAAGACTCAAAATGGCCCCTCTTTGAGGCCGGTTGTGGTCATTCCCCCTAGGAATTCCCCTCCCCCAATCCTAATACTATCCCACAAAGGATGGCCCATGATCATACCACACTATCCATCCCACCTAGGGATGACTCCAACAAATTTTGCTCAAAAAGGCCTTTTAGGCCATCAAAAATAGCAAAAACAAGGCAAAATTTGACCCATAAAATGTAATCTAATTGCACAAAAACATGGATAAAACACAAAATTTGGTACACATATCATAAATTAGGTATAATTACCTATGATCTAGTGTGATATGCTTCTAAACCAAAAACATAACATAAAAGCAATAAAATCAACTCCTAACATTAGGAAAATGCAATAAGAAAGACTTGGCATACCCGTATCGCACCAGCTCCTCTACTGGTTGAGTCCACTCATTATCTCATGGTGACTGTAGGATGAATTTGACAGTGCTCCACTACTCAGAATCACTCTCCTACTCCTCACCTCTCAAAACTACAAAAATAAACATGCACAAATGAGCCTAGCCCTTATATTTTGGGTTTATATAGAGATACAGGGGTTACCACCGTCCTAGGGTGGGATGAGCACATATTTTTCCAAATTTCCCACCCTAGTATGGTGGTATAACATGCCATCATCCCACCCTGGTATGGTGGCAGCAAAAATAGGCCAAAACAACCAAAAATGACCCAAAACAAGTCCAAAACTGCACCAAAACAGCTCAAATTGGATCCAAATTTCACATGAATCACAATGTAATCATGAGGATCCTAGCAAATATGGAAAAGTTGTTATATCATGCCCTAATAATTCCATTGTGGTTGGACCTCCCCTGGGCATACATTTTTCAGCTTCTTTCCTCCAGGATAACTCAACAAAGTCACCAAAAGCCTCTCCAAAATTGCCCTATTTTCCATAGGATAAAATTGAAGGTAAGCATAACACAAGTCAATTGGGTCAAGCGACTCATTGCTTTTCTCACTGGTCATTCCCTCATCGACTTGACACTTGAGGGGTAAGTCATACTTAGTCCAAATCAACAAGCACACACTCAATTATGCAAATTGCGGTCGTTCAATGAATCTTTGAGAAAGACAATCATGCCCCTGCTTGGGGCAGCAAACAAGCACACAATATCACATCATAATGCTTGACATTATTGGCATCATGAATTCATGGGACCTATCCCTTCATGACGAACATTTTTTAAGCTTAGACAAGCTTATTTAGCTTGTTAGAAACAAGGACTCAAGAATGCACACCCTTTCCATTATTGGGGCATCTAAAGTTGGTTAGGTTATCAAGTAACCTTAATCATTCAACATTTTAGTCATCTATTTTTGCTCAGTGTTGTGCTACACACAATGCATATCAAAAAGGAGCATCTATAGACACTAAAATATGGTTAATCTAATTAATAATCCATAAGCAATGATCAAATTGACGTCATATGGCCCCTTGGGCAGCCCTTAGAAGGCTCACAGTGGTTCTAGCCACTCCAAAAGAGGTTTTGGAGGCTTCTAGCCCAATTTTTAGAGGTTTTGGCCCAAAATTCACCACCGTCCTACCCTGAGATGATGGCATATTTCCATCATCCCACCCTAGGATGGCGATGAGCCATTGTCCCAGGGTGGGACGGTGAGCAAGTTTGACCAAGAAAAAGTTAAATCTGGGAAAAATCGCACCTAGAAACTACCATTTACCCCACCAATTGAAGCATGCAGTTCAGAGGGTACTACATCCTTATGACGTACTTCATAATTGAGGCTAAAATGGGAGATTCTCTTCCCCATCCAATGCATGCCTCCTTTTTGACAAGTGGTACCTCCTGCCATGAATGCCCTTGCATGCCTTTTTGCTCATAAGCCCCTTTGGGCTATAAATTAGATTCGATATCCACACAAAAATATGGAGAGGAGTTCTAGGATATGCAATGGAGTTCTGTCGATATTTCCCCTCACTTTATTGTGCTCTCTTACCCTCGAAATCTCTCCTTAGCGACGAAGGTTACCGGGTGACTTCAAGAGGGTCTTTTGGGCATAACTTTACCATCCGGGTGAATTTCTTCATAAAATTCGATGACAATACCCCTTAGAGTCTTTATGACCATTCCCCCATGGTATTGGTAGCAAAATGTGTGCATAATTGGTGGGTATCCCCTCCTAGGGTGCCCTCCAATTAGTTGCAGTCACCACCGTCCCCCCAAGAAGATGACAAATCCTTGCAAAATTTCTTTATAGTTTTTTTTAGTATTATTATAGATTATCATAGGATTATTTAGTTCAAATTTCATGCAATTTTGAGTTAAATTGGCCGAGATATCACATTTTTAAGTTTTTATAGGTTTGTAGGGCCCATCCGGGCACCCCAATTGCATGCAGGTGGATATGCACCTCATTTTGAAACTCTAACCACATGGGTAGTCTTAAAATGTTTATTTATGTATTTTTTATAAGTTTCATGAGTTTTGGACATTTTTAGGGGTGGGAATTGCTTATCTTGGTCTTCGTAGGTTGTAGACGAGCAACATAAAATAGATGGGTCTACGGATGCAATTTCAAATATTTTTTTGGTGATAGCCCTTCAAAACCTCATATTTAACATTTCCATAAAGTTTCAAGTCATTCTGAGTTGATTTGATATATTTTTAATATATATGCCCTTTTGTGCCTGTGGGGATTGCATGTTTTCCTTCACACACACTTGCTATTTGACCCTTTTTGCTTCCTTGTGTGCAGTTTTAGGTTCATAGAAGGCATTGGGAAGTAACATCATATATTAGAGATACAAGCAGCGGCAGAATTTTCCTGCCCACCTCGATTGTGGGTACAAGGAAATACACTAGATGTGCACCCTAATTTCTTGAAGGATTTGATCCTTGGGAACCCAAAATTTGTAACAATTGTATCACCTTTGAGCCCTCAAGGGGAATTTTTTGTAACCTTGGATCTGATCCACCAAATTAATAATAAGGATACTTGTTTCATTTCATATCTTGTTGTTTGGTTTTTTGCTTCCATTTCACATGCATGCTTCCGTTTGATGCTCATACACTATAAAGGATAGATACATCTATTGTTGCTCATCGTTAGGTGCACAATTTTTCCCTACTTCAGGTACTTATATGGTTCTCTCTAACATCGATATGATTTCTCCAAAATATTATCCGATGATTATCATAATCACCTATGAGATGTTATAATTCATTAATATGGCTTAGAGAAAGGAATCAATACATTCCTTAATTGCATATTGAATTTTAAAAGAATAGTTGGTTTCCTTATGGGTATGAAGAGTATCTTAATATTATATTGATGACTTAGAGAAAGGAATGGGGAATTCATTATTTGCATCATGACCTTGAAAAAGGGACAATTGTATTCCTTGGTATTTGACTTAAAGGGATCCGAAGATGCCTTTCTTTATTTGTAACATTTTACACCTTGAGTTTATGAATATGAGTAAAGAACATATTTGGAGGTTGGTTTTTTCCTATTAGGGTTTCCAAAGATAAAACACTGTGTCACTTTATTTATGGTTTTATATGTTATTTCTTGTTCCTATTGCTTTAAAAATGAAATATGTAGATGAAATGGCTAAACATTTAAAAGGGACAATTATGCATGTTTCTAGATTACTGCAATATTTACAATGAATGCTATTTACTTAGTTGATTTCATGTATGATTCTAAGAATGTATGATTAAATTTATAGGATGATGATGATTTAATGTTATGCGAATGTGTCATTTATTTTTCGGATTAAAATTTAATAATTATGAATGATGCAACTAGTTAGTTCTCATTCTTGTAATCAATGGTTGTGTGGAATCATAAAGCTGATCATAATGGATTGTAAATCTTGCTTAAGATCTTTGATGTATTGTTGCAAACCTAAGGTTATGGTGTAATGGATTTTACCATAAAAGGCAAATCGGTCATGATTTGTAAATCAAAACAAACCTTACATATTAACTAAGGAATAAAGTGCTCATAAGGAGGAGTACTCCCATGTTGGACAAGTAATGACCTTTTGTAATGAACTTATTATGTACAACAAAAGGATTGCCAAAAATGAAGAGTGCACCAATATGCTCTCTAAGGTTTAAAGTTATACAATCATGTTTAAGATGACATTCCATGGATTCTTATCATGATAGTGATATGGTTGTCTTAGTGATCTCTTCTAGATGAATAGGATCAAATATAAGATCTATGAATAACCATTGGTGTGGTTATTTCATTTATGATGGTTTTCCATTGGTGTGGTTCTCCATCTTCAAGGAATTCACCTATATAGTGGTCTTGGTGGACCAGGGTGATTCTCCCTCTTATGTGGGATAAAACCTAATGCTTGGCCAGCATTCTCATACCAATGGGATATGAGGGTTTTGTAGAAGTTGATCACTTCTACTTAAAGAGACTCTAATCAAGTCTCAATAGCTCTCGAAGCTATTTGCCTTGACAAGTTATAATCCAAATGGAATATGCTAGTCTTAGGTCATGATTATATCTCTTGCCTCATGGAAATGTAAGTATTTAAAAAAAAATTGAGTGAATGAGTAGTGACAACTAGGTTTGTTACATTCCAACAAAAACTTATGGCACTATTCTCCCCAACAACGATACCAAAATGTTGAGTTGGAATATCTCACACTTAATTGTCAAACCAGGATTAGATTTAAAGAATAGTTATCCCATATAGATATCCATAATTTAGATCATTGATATTTTATTCTTTTTTCTTAGTTTCTTGCATAAAATAAAGTTCAATAAATAAAATTATTAAAAATATGCTTAAATTAAGGAATGCAATTATGAACTAGACTAGACGTCGATCCAATTTTTATGATTCTAATGATGCATTATCTATCTTAGTATGTTATATAGTTCTATAATATACAATTTAATCAAATTTTTATTCTAATTTTATTCTATGTTCTAACTATATCTACTATATTTTAGGAGGAAGAGATCTAGGGACTAACCTTTTGGAGTGGGCCCTACCTCCTCAAGGTCAGTATTAATCTCCCCCTCTTTCTACTCTACTTTAACTTTTTAGAATTTTATATTCATTAAAATAATTTTTATGCTACCTAATTCATATGTGCAGGAAAGGAAATGAAAGTTACAACAAAAAGCAAAGCATGAAGAAGATAAAGAATTTTATTACCATACTCATAGAAGAAAGACAATGATGCTAATTTACTCTTTTATTCCAATATAAATTTGTACAATGTAACATGGCTATAACAATATGCTTCTTTTCTTCTCCTGTGCATCTGGACCCTTCTATCGTTGAGGGCCTTGTAATATATACTTTTACAATTTCCCTTACCATAGAAATTCTAATATTTCCTTTGTTACACGGTTTTGAACAAATTTTCTCCATGTGGCTTGGATACTAAAAATGCATAATAGGACAATCTATAATCTACATGACTTAATAACAATATGAAACAACTTCTTGTCCATTTCTTAAGGAAACGACAAATCCATTATTCTTTTTCAATTTACATAATCTCAACCAAATAACAAATTACACAAAGTCAACAATAGTCCCACTGTAGAAGATAACAACTAAAATAGCTTGACTATCTCAAAAACACAAGGTATTGGTTGAGCTAGCAAATGTGCATGGCATTTTATTGCATGAAATAAATCTAATAATAAACGGGTTTTTGTAGACTATTTTTGTAGATTATTTCTATAGATAGTTTCAACAACACTCCTCTATAGCAGTGTCTCATAGATCACGTTCGTAGACTGCTTTAGCAGCAACCTCTTGTACTAGTATCCCGTAGATCGACTGTAAATTTTTTACCTGCATTCACTTAAAATAAACACTTTCCATAGGATTTACGTAAAATTTGTGTTATCTAAGACATAAAAATTGCAGATAATTTTTATCTAAAAAACATATTAAAACATATATCCTATGGATCAAAATGCAAATATGTCCTGGAAATTACAACTTAAATGCACAAAATAAACTTTACATCATGGTTAAATTTTATCCTCATCACAACACAACTCTTACAAGATCTATTATGCTCAAAATCATATAGATGCCTCTCACCAAGATTAGTAATTTCAACAAGATGAGATTCCTAATACTCTTGATGATATTCATCATGACTCAACATTTTTTTCAAAAAAATATGCAAGGAAGGCAATTCATTTTCAAGTGATAAAACAATTTCAATACTATATTCCAAATAAAAATGGGTTTTCCTTGTATATGTATTTATATTGGTATAGGATGCCCATAATGTAGGATATAATCCTAAGTGTTAGTCTTTCTTTGATTATTTAACTATCTTTTTTAAAAAATTTACCAAAACTTCATTGCTAGATTCAGCTTTATTGTTCCCTTGTGGATAGTAAGGTGATGAAAAGCGATGTTGAATACCTAATTGAGATGTTAATACTTGCATTTTCTTGTTTTTGAAAGGAGTACTATTATCTAAAATTAGACACCAAAGCAACACACAATCTGACTAAAGATCAATTTTGAGATATTGAGAGCTATCTAATTTCTCACTTGCATAACTTCCATCCATTTTGTAAAATATTATGTGGTTGTGATAATAAACTTACACCTTTCTAGAACACAAGAAAAATAGGTCCTATAAGTTCAAGTCCCCAAGTTAAAAATAGCCAAGGATACTTAATGGGATAAAGAACCTAAATAGGGACATGAATTTCATCTTTGTGAAACTGACACTTATCACAAGTTTTGGCATACTTATTGGTATCAACTTCCATTATTGGCCAAGCATAACCCATCCTTATAGTTTATGCATTGTATAATCACCACTTAAGTGTCCACAATCATCACTATGGACATCAAAAATATATTTTGGCACTTTGGCTTCTATAAGGTAGGTCAAGAGAACCCCGTTATGATTGTAGTAGTATAGGACTCTATTGAGAATAATATATCAAAATGCTCTCTTATGAATATGATACCATTTCTTAGCAGTAGTTATAGGTGGATAGGATTAATTATAAAAAAGTGTAAAGTGTTTCCATACCAAGGATCATCATATAGGATTTTTAAATCAATAGCATATACCTCGATTGTATGCACATCCACTAGGCCATCAATGATAGAAACTATAGGTTCATCATGAATATTTACCTCAAAATTTTTTTTAATAACTTTTTGTGTGGTATAAATTTGTTAGCCAAAGAATCTACGGAGAGAGCCTTAGCATTTTTCCCCTTTGGGGTAATGCCTAATGGAGGATTTAAAAACATTGACCAAATTTGTAGCCACTTGATGATAAAATATCAAATAGAGGATTTGACAATTTATTCGTAAGCGATCTGACAAACCATAATTTGAGAGTTCCATAACACTTTGATGTTTTTAATATTTATACATTGGGTAGTCAAGAATCCTAAAATTAAAGCCTCACACTTCACAACATTCTTAGTAATGCCATAAAAGTTTAGGTAGAATACCATAGGAATAATTAGGATGGTTGGAGACTTAAGACAAATACTAGTTCTTATCCCAAACTCATTCCTTGTGTCATAAAAGTGAATAATTAAAGTGTTAGGGTGGAGGTATTCAATAGAATCCAAGGATGTAGAATATGTGATAGATTTAGATTTAGTTTCATGATACCTTTTAGCAGTCTCATGATACTCGAAGAGAGCTTTTTCCTACTCAGTAAGTTCATAAGGAATCAAATATTTAATAAGACTAGAGGCAATGGGGGAATGATATATGATAGTCATGAGGAGCACAAGATATGACCATTATATCCTCATCACATAATACCTCCTTTAAGGGTTGTTGTACTAGATCGAAAGTTGTTGTCAATTGATTGGCAATTAGCTAAGCTTTAATAACTTTTTATATTACAATATGAAGACCAAATTCTTGCATCATAGTGATCAATTTACCATATCTAATGTTACTAGGATGTAAGGATTTTGTAGCAGGTGTCTTTGGGGGTTACTTTTAATGAATATATAAGTTGTCCTCTAAAACACATAATGTATTATTTTTTCACATGTAAGTAGATGGTCAAGCATTTTTTCTCAATGGGAATGTATCGAGTTTCTACCATAAGCATTATACGACTAATATAATGCATGATATACTTCTAATTGTTATCGTCTTATTGAGTAAGGACCGATTCTAAGGAAACTTGAGTAGTTGATATGTATAATATAAATGACTTATTTAGGTTGGATAGGCAAAGATTTTGTGGCCATAAAATAAATTTCTTGAATTCTAGAAAGACCTTGTTACAACTTTCATCCCATTTCAACTCAACACCCTTTTAAAACAAGTGATTCAATGGCTATAATTTGAAAGCTAACTCAAGAATAAATTAACTAATGGATTCAAGCTTTCCTAATAAGGATTTTATATCATTAATATTATTGGGGGAGTCGTAGCATCAATAAAATTGATCTTGTCCTGATCAACATCTATGTCTCTATAAGACACCATAAATCCTAGTAACTTGCCACTAGTAACACCAAATACACATTTCTTGGTATTAAGTCTAATCTTGTAGTGCCATAATCACTCAAATATGACATGAATTTCATTTAGGTGGTCATATCAGTTTGTAGCCTTACCCAAGATTTCATCCACATAAGTTACACTATCTTCCCCATCAAATCATGAAATAGCATTTTCATAACCCATTTATAAGTAACACCTACATTTTCAAAACCAAAAGGTATAGGAACATAATAGAATAGGGTGTAGTAAAATCTGTATTAGTTTAAAAATCATGGGCAATATAGATTTGGTTATACCCTAAATAGCCATTCATAAGGGACAACATTCCATACTCTACAATAGAATCAGTAACAAAATAAATATAGGGAAAAGGAAAGTTATTTTCTAGACAAGATAGATTGATGTTTCTACAAAAATAACAAATTTGGATAGCATTATTTTCTTTCTTTTTCATGGACAAAATGTTAGATACCTAGCCTAAATAGTCAAAAAGTCTTATAAAATTAGAATTTAACAATTTTTTCATTTTTATTTTGCATGTATTGAAAGAGAGGATAGAACCTTTCTTGATTTTGTTGGATGAGAGCAACATTCTCATAAGTAACAATGTTATAGACAATAAAATTCTCATCCCTTCTAGGTTTGTTAGAATATTCTTATGCAAATACATCTTTATACTCCATAAGCAAGGTAGTAAAGGTGGCTTGCTATTCATTATATAGGCTAGCCTCTATTTTGACTATGCATGGTTGCTCAAGGATGCCTACACTAACATTGATGGTAGCCTTTCCATTCATGATCCTACCTTATTTAAAATAATCTAGAGTAGGGGTAAGATTCTATAATTAAAAATTTATATAAATGTGTTGAATATAATAAGACCATTATGCCTTCCCCAATTAGGATTATATTTTTGAAGGAATCCTCTTTTATGATATTATTGGGGGATTCTTTCCTCTCTAACATATAGGAATTCTAGGATAGATTCATCATTTGTAAGGCATTTGAATGATTAATTATTTTGCATACCCCTTTTTCCTAAGCCTAGATAGGATGTGAGCATATAATTGGGTATTGATATAGATAGGGATGTGTTTACTAGGGTGTGGCTCAAACTAGTTGTAAACATTTGTTAAAGCTTTAATGAAAATCCTCATTTTTAATTTAATAGAGAACTCTAATTTGATCAAGTATATTTCTATACTAGAGGGTTAAGGATAAATTAGCTTATTAGGCCACTTTTCAAATATCCTAACTAAGTTGAAAATATTTATAAATCAAGAAACTGACTAATATAGATAGCAAGAAACACCCGAGCAGTCGCTATTTCTTGGAAATTAGAAGAGGTCAAGATTAGCACATTAATGAGTGGTCTCAACTACAAAGGAATTTCATTAAAAAAAATTAGATAGTCTATGTATATGCAACATTCCAAAACTACCAACCCAATTTTTTTAAAAGAGCACTTACACACAAAGGCTCACAAGGCAGACACCCTTATTTCATTTATCTTAGCATACAAGGCTTCACCACATTTGAGTTCCAAGTCATTGTAGAAAACACTCAGTGGATAGGAATGGCCAAATCCCATGTTTTATAGGGTTAACCTTACTAAAAGTACATATTTAGAAGGATACCATTAAGTGGTCCCCCCACCTTTCCCATACCCTCTACAACATAGGACCATGTGACCATGGCATAGGGATTATCCTTTAAACCTACACACTTAAAGGGGGTGCATATTCATTAACCTAACTCTAAGTCCACTAGGTAGGTTGATCAACATAAATCCTTGGTTCTTAGTTAGCATACCTTCATAGACTAACTAAGGTTATTGCCACTTCAATGACAACTGACATGATCACCTAATCCTATGTGATTGAGGGATCACCGTTGTTATCTTGTGAATATTTTTCCTAACATTTAGATGGGACATACCTGAAACTATATATTCAAGGTACAATTATTCATAAGTACCTTGGCTATTGTCTTGGAACAACTTATTCCAAGTTTATGCATTCCTAGCTATTACATTCGTGCAACCCCTTCTAGGACTCGTATCTACCTGGTTATTGCCTTCACACAACTCTTCCCAGTATTGGGCTTTATGGCTTACTAGAGGAACATTCCTTCCCAATCCAAGGTTAGATAAACATTATAGCATTTACCATAGATTAAGCATTGCACTAAGCATAAAATTAAGCAAGACATAATCCATCAGTTAGAAATGTGTAAAACAAAGCTTCCTCTAACCATAAGCCAAACTATGCATATATCAAGTATTTTTCCTATAAATTTAAATCAAATACTTCCAAATAACATTAAAGCATAACATGATAACATAGCTATGCATATCCATAGTTAATAAAAACTCAATAATAGCTATCCAAAGAGATTACTCAAAATCACAAAAAGTACAAAAACCCAAGTTGTCATTAAGCAACATAATCTTTTATTTTATACAAAAAACAAATATACAAAACTTATTGATCAACTCAATCATTATAAATACTTTTCCCTTCCACATCATCTATCAGATCAAAACCCTATGAATCCATCCTCCAAATATATTTAAGCCACGTAAGTGCCCACAAGCTTCTTCGTGATGGGGAATCCACCACAACTTATGAGGTATACTTAGGGATAAGAATAGCTCTTCATGCAATGCAACTTAAATCATGCCATGCTCTATTATGCAAACAACCATGCACATAACATAAACAAGCTATAAGAAGATAATCCTTCTTTTTATAATGATCCCTTAACCCACAAAAGTCTCAGGAATCATTATAATAGTTTTTCTTTTCAAACCAACATCAAACATTCAACATCAATACAAGAGAATCTCATACTTATTTTTATAATGATCCCTTAATAAACATATATATCAAATATTATAATAGTTTCTATTTCAAAACCAACATGCATTAATCCATTGATTCCTTAACTATCACAAGTCTCAATAATCAAATAGTAGTTTCTCTTTCAAAACTAAAATAAACATACAAACTCAAAACAAGAGAATCCCATACTTCTCTTATAATGATTTCCTAACTCACAAGAATATCAAAAAGTATTAATTAAGTTTATCTTTCAAAACCAAATTAAACATACAAAATCAATACAAGAGAATCCCATAATTCCCTTTATAATGATTCCTTAACCCACAAGAATCTTAGAAATCACTATAATAGTTTTCTTTTTCAAAACCATCCTTTAATACAACAACAAACAAAAGAGAATCACATACTTATTTTTTTTAATGATCCCTTTACCTACAAAAGTCTCAGGAATCATTAACATAGCTTCTATCATAAAGCATTTCTTTAACTTTAACTTTCTATACAACAACTAAAGAAAAGATTAATTTTTTTTTGGTAAATTAGATTGTATTAATTCAAAAAGGGCATTTGAAAGGCACCTTGTCGCCTTTTACATAAAGGAACCGAGAGGAACACAACAGAGAAAAAATGAAACCCTTCAAACAGACCAAAACCCTTTAGAACTGAAAGGCAGAAAACAGAAAGGCTAAAATCCATTACAGAAAGGCTAAAAGCCATTACAATCCTTCGGTACAGAGGAACAAAAAGGAACACCACCAAAAAAGGAACATAGAAGATCAAGCTGGAGCAAAACAACTATGCACCCACAGACCAGAGAAAGAGCAGTGTGGCTAGGAACAAAACCCGCAACAAGCAAAAGACACCATCAAGGAAGGGCGTCAGTTTGCAGCAGATTGTGAACATCAATTTCTAGAACATTGTCCTTCGCCTCCTCCTTCAGGTTTTCTTTGTCCTTTGAAGTTTCCTTCAGATTTTCTAGGCATGCATTTTTAGCAATTTTGACTACCTCATCTTCATTAACGCCCCCTTTGACATCGAAAGGGGGTCCAGCAATAGAAACCATGGAGGAACCATTAAAACTCTCATAGAAGAAGAAGAGGCTGAGATTATACCTCTGTTCCTTAAGGCTAGAAATGGCTTTACCAATGGCGATGTAAGTAGACTCCAGATGGATGATCGATGCATTAGTAGCATGGATAACTAATTTATGAAGGAACTTATCAACAAGATCAGGAGAAACAAACTAATATTTATGAGGTTTGCTTGATATGGACAGAGGGGTTTCAGTTACTTACTTAAGCTTCAACCGTTGAGAGCTTCTTACAGGGGTTGTTTCAACTTTGATTTTCTTCCTAGCAGTAGAGTGAGGCTTGTCATTTTTTATTTTTTACTTGGGATTAGAAGGTTGGGGGCTAGGAGTAGAGGATGAATTATCTTCTTCAGACTCAGGATTGGGAATGTTGCCATTGGGAAAATGAAGGAGGAGATAACGGTAAAGGACTTTGAAGAGCCCTTGATGATAGGGAAGGACATCCTCCTTTTTGCGGGTGGTTGTAATGGTGTAGTCGATGGACCAGAAAATTACAGTAGGAATGTTCATGGCTTTGGCTTCATGAAAATAATTCACATAGACAATGTGAATACAACACAATTGAGAATATGGATTATCGTAGGAAAGATATTGCATTACAGGAACAAGAATTTGCTGCAAAGGAGGGGAGAAGTGTTCATGATACAGACCTTTATTGTAGTTCTTATAAATCTTGGAGTTCTTCTCAAAAAAGATAAACTCAGCCTCCCAATTGTGTTTGTTGCACCAAATAACCTTGCCCTCCAAGGGTTGGCCTGTCAGGCCCGCCAGCAACTCAAAGGAGATGTGAAATTGGACAACATGAATTGTGACAAAACCCTTATCCCAAGAATCTGCAAAGACCTTTGTTATGTTGTCATCCACCCCGGTAAAAAGCTTAAATAATTCAATCAGAGCATTGTTGGTTTTGTCAGTCCACAAGTCACGAACCAAAGGATTGAGCTGGAGAACAATAGGCTCAATGTAAACGGGTTAATTAATTAACTTTATCTAACATAAAGTTTTATTTAACTTTAAATTTCTTTACAATGACTATATAAATAAATAAATCTTTCTTTAACTTTTAATTTCTTTACAACAACTAAAGAAAGGATTAAAGCAACTTACTCTAACATAAATATTTCTTTAACTTTCTTTACCACAACTAAAGAAAGTATTAAAGCAACTTACTCCCACATAAAGCTTTCTTTAAATTTAACTTTATTTACCACAACTAAAGAAAGGATTAATCAACTTTCTCTAACATAAAGCTTTATTTAACTTTAACTCTATTTACAATGACTACAGAAAGAAATAAAGCTTTCTTTAACGTTAACTTTCTTTACAATAACTAAAGAAAGGATTAAAGCAACTTACTCTAACATAAAGATTTATTTAACCTAACTTTCTTTACCACAACTAAAGAAAGGATTAAAGAAACTTACTCCAACATAAATATTTCTTTAATTGTAACTTTATTTACCACAACTAAAGAAAGGATTAAGCAAATTTCTCTAACATAAAGGCTTTTTTAACTTTAATTTTCTTCATAACAACTAAGAAAGGATTAAAGCAACTTACTCTAACATAAATATTTCTTTAACTTAACTTTCTTTACCACAACTAAACAAAGGATTAAAGCAACCTACTCCAACATAAAGCTTTCTTTAACTTTAAGTTTATTTACCACATCTAAAGAAAGGATGAAAGCAACTTACTCTAACATAAAGCTTTCTTTAACTTAATTTTCTTTACCACAACTAAAGAAAGGATTAAAGCAACTTATTCTAACATAAAGCTTTCTTTAACTTTAACTTTATTTACCACAACTAAAGAAAGGATTAAAGCAACTTATTCTAACATAAATCTTTCTTTAACTTAACTTTATTTTACAACAACTAAAGTAAGTATTAAAGCAACTTACTCTAACATAAATCTTTCTTTATCAACCAAGATATCTTCCAAATACCATAACAAAGCGCTATAAATCATTTAATATTTAATACATTAAGTAGTCCTTTATTAATCACAAAAGGTGTTCTACGTACCACATAAAGCATTTATTATTTAAAACATTAGCAAAGCACTTTATTATGTACAAAAATATCTACTTCATTCAAAAGCATCTATCCATTTAATTAATTAAGGAGCTAAGCCAATACTCCAAAGGAATACTAATAACCCAAAATAATATTACCATTAAAGCATAAAAAAACTTATCATAAAGAACCAATGTCTCTATGAAAAGCTAAGGATCCAAACAATCCTTCAAAACACTTTAAACCAAGCAAGACATTACGTACAAAGAAAATTGTAACATGCTCACAAGGAATAAAGCCAACAAGACATAGATGTAAAGGTGAAGGTTGTAGACTCAAGTAAGGAAAACTTCTATGAACAAAGATTCCTAAAAAAATTGAAATAGAAGGATTACACAACCAATAGAAACCTAATCCAAAGAACACTCTAGCTTAGGTTGAGGAGGTATACAAAACCACCCTACTACTCACAACACTAAAGATACCCAATAGTGACCACCAGGGCAGATGATTAAGCTAAATGTAGACTGAAAGAGGTAAGTAAAGTCTTAAGGACACAACGAATCCACACAACATCAACCAAGAGCATGATCTACATAGCTTGGTATCCACCAACATAAATCTACTAAAATTATTACAAACAACATGATGCCAAAAATAAGGGAATATCCAAGCTAATCCAAGCAAAAAAGGATAATTATCAGCAAAACAAAGAGAAACCCAAGTCGAGAAAAATATTAATTGTCTACCTCTACCACTTGATATCCTATGCTTGTGATGATGCTACCAAAATGCTCCTTCTCCCAAGCTTGAAGCTATCTTTTCCAAAAAACCTTTCATCCCCCTATCACTATCATCTGTATTTTACTAATACCTCCCCACGGCTAGGCACAACCACCATACTATCAAGATAACACTATGAGAGCATTACTAAGAAAACATTGCAAGATTTGCCATGCTCAATGCCTTGGAAGCTAGACTTTAAAACTCATGAAAGAATACATGAAATATTACCATTTTGAAGCATTATTACCATTTGGAAATCTTTACAAAAAATGTTAATATTAAATAGTAATTATTACCCCTTTTTCAAGCATAAATATTACCAAGCATGTCATTAAAACCTAAGTTGCTTTTATGCTAACCATACACAAGTAGACATGCCATTCAAAAATAATAATAGCACACATACACCATTATTTTATCCTTGAGTAGTTTTTTCCATAAAATTAAGATAGTCTAAGCTATCACCAACCTATCAAGGAGACTCATTGCACAAGCAACATCCTAGCCCAATGGTGTGAGTATGGAAATAAGAAAAATATATGCATCTACATGAAGGGTAATTTTCCTTGTTACCCTAAGCTATAGATGAGAAAGTCATCATCATCATTTCCATAAGTATATTTCTTTCTAGGTGGTTCATCCATATGGTCCCACTGAAAAGAGCACTTGGTCCTACACCCACAAATATGCCACTAGTACCTTATTCCAATCTAAAATAGGTGAAATCATCTTATCAAAAGACATCATAATGCAATTATGCCATAATATAAACACATCAATTCATAGCTTACATTCCATAATTATATTTTCCAAGGAGGGGTGTTACAGTATCAAAGGGGTTTGATAGGTCAAACAATCCTTAGGACTAAGAAAATGGTAGGAATGAACCCATATTTCATAGAAGAATTAATACTAACTAGGATCATCGCTTTAAGAGGTAATCCTAGTACTGTTAATGGAACTTCAATAGAAGGTGAGCCAACAGTAATTTCTAGTTCACTATAGGTTAAGACAATATAGGATTTAACATTGTTAGATATAGAGTAGTAAATTGGCCTATCTGCATAGCAATTTTGAAATCGATATATTTCAACCTTTTGTTAAATGCTTAGGTAAGAGAGTAATTCCTATTTTGCTTAGTTTATGCAAAGGTTTTTATATAGAGATAATATGAGCATTAGTTGTTCTACACCCATATATCTTATATTTGTATTGACTACATTTAGCATTTCTAAGCATGCAATAGACAAACAAATTATTATTATCAATTTCACAAAAAATTATATTAAATAATCATCATCATCATCTATAATAGGAACTTCCATTGAGCCTACTTGATAATGCCCCACACCCATCTCAAAAGTAATATTAGTATAAGGAGCACTCCTATTTTTAATGTTAAAGGCTTGACTAAAATCATTATCTATATCACTATCAATTTTCTCCCCCATGATGTCATTATCTACACAAAATATTACTTATTTCAATTTAGCAAAATCCTCATGGGCTTTATGTAATTTTTCCAACTACTAATAAAACAAGATAGGATCTTCTCTCTATTTGGGTTTCAATAATGGTAACAATTTTTCAACTCTCTCTTGAGGAAGGAAAGTAAGGACATCCATATCAGGTTGATCATATACGCATGCATACCTGTGTTGAGGTTATTTCAAGTACAATTTAGGATGTCCCTTGTATAAATTGCTTCTAGAAGTCTAGTGAGTCTCATATTCATAAATTAGAAATTTTTTTATTTCATTAATGGAAGTGTTGTCCTCTGTAATTGTCTCATACATCATAAAAGGTTTGGATAGTCAGGGCTATTGTGTCTTGCATGGAATGATACAATAGGGCCAATATTGAGAGTGTGGTGTTTGGCTCTATTGAGTGTCTCCAAGATTTTTTACAAAGGTTGTCTCCTTTATGAAATTTAACCTTAGGCACATAGTCCTAATATAATAGCTTGGGGGAGGAAAAGGTTAGAGAAAATGCAAAAATAAAAAGATAGTGGAAAGGAAAAAACTAAGTTAATAAGAAATGATGCATCAAATATCAAATAAGACCCCCCTACACAACAACTTTGACCATAGCCATCGATGTGAATACTTCCTCTCCTTAACATATATAAGCATAATAAAATACAATCACACACACACAAAGGAGATGATACATGGCTTGAGAACCAAACAAATGGAACCAAATAGTCATGTAGGCCTTTAGAATATATATATATATATATATATGTGTGTGTGTGTGTGTGTCAGTAAAAAATAGTACAAATATTTTAATCCAAAAGTGAGGGTTTGTATTACCTATAAGACTTCACAAAGATGCATGTACTACTATGCATATAGAAATGAAAGAAAAGTAATACAACTCATTGATCCTTTACAAAGATAAACTACTTACTATTTATAGATTACAAAGGGGAAATTTTCCCTCCAAAATTGTGTAGAGATTCCAAAATTGCCTACTCCTTTGAGTATTGGGTCATGTCTTCATTTACTATGTTAGTTCCTTGGTGATCCTTGGATCTAAGCCCATTAATGTCGGATGGATTTGAGCCTTTAGATAGACTACTACTCCCATTGTTGTTATTTTACCATTTTGGGGATCCCCAAATCCTTAGTGTAGAAAATCTCTATAGCTAATATTTCAAATTCAATATTACCCCTAGTACAGCTTCCCATGATCTTGCCTTTAATGCATTAATTATTCTCTTGGACTTATTATGCTTCAAGTGTGTAGATAGGTGAGTTTAAAATTCTTCTATTTTATGAGTTGAACTAATGCCTTTGGGAGAAACTTCTTAGTGTTATGGCTTCTTTTATGATCATATCGTCAATCCTTCCTATCTTTGTTTGTAAGAACTTTTGGATGGTCCAACTATAGGAGATTACTTGATTTATTCCTCAAAAAAAAGTTCTTTTGTTTTGTCAAAAATTTTGAAACTCCTAATTCCACTCTTTTGTGTGTCTTACGACTTCTACCATCTTTCAACTCTTTAATACTCCAGATGAACTAAGTTGTCAAAAAAAAATCCTTTTTTCTTTAGTCACAACTTTGATAAAGTAGCTCCAACTTTGGATTGAAACTTTTCTTAATCTAAGTAGACCCATTCCTCAAAATGTTTTCTTCACCTTCTGATACTTATTATATATTTCCTACTTACTTCACCCCTACCAAGTTTACCTTGTGAGAATGATGCTAAATCCCTCTCATAATATAGTGAAACTCACTATAGTTCTGGTGACTCACAGGGGATCTTTAGCTTAATGAAGATAAATAACCTAGAGAAAATTTTCCATGTCCATTCGACATGAAGTCAAGTAATTAAAATTATAATGTAAAGTGGAAACTTTTGAACATCTAATTTTTGACCACATATCTTTGCAACTCGTAAATATTCTATGATATTTACAAAATCAAGATTTCTCCCTGACGGATGAGGCTCACTCCTCGATTGCTATTGTAAAACATAGAGTTTTAAATACATTATTTTTAATGATCCCCTTGTCCATAAAAATCCTCATTGCTCTTGCCTTGATCCTTGCTTGATTTTTTATGCTACAAGGTTACCTCTATGCAATATTATTGGACCTTTTTTTTTATCAGTGTGCTTGAATTGTAGGGTCCATAAAACTTTTCCTTTATTTTATTCCATGGTCGGGGTGACCTACTTATGGACTAAGAAGGCTATATGACTTGTGGAAATTTTATCATTATTCTTGCAAATTGAAAGCTCTCTCAGGTGATGCTAATTATTTGCTTAATTACCCTAGCTTCCTTCTTGTTATTTAGTTATTCTTGAGTTTTATTTCCTTGGGGCTTCTGTTAATTTTCCTTTATGATAGCCCCAGGGATTAGTAACCCCTGAGATAGTCATTGTGAGCCTATTTATAAATGGATAATGACTTAGTTCTTACACACACACCTAGATTATAGGAAATTTCATCATCGTTGTATAATAAGGGGTATGGCAAAAGATAGAGTCCTTTTACTTGTCATTGAAAAGATTCCAATAATATTATCAATAGCAAGATTGGACATAGCTACCACTAGAAAGGATATATGTCATTACCTTTTTTGGTTTGGTGGATTAGTGTATCCTCATGGTACAGGGAGCTTAAAATTTGTTAATAGCTTCTTTCACACATATTCCCTTGTCATAATCTTGGACATCCCTACAACATCATACACTTGATAAATTTGAGTTTCATGTCCTCTCACCTTGCTTGACTCTTTGATAACGACTTTGCACAAAATTCCCTCTTTAAGCTATATGGAGGGAATTAGGAGGTATATGTTGCTTGAAGGACCACTTTGTTTAGGACTAGTAGAATTTTGATAATATGACTATACTTATATAGAATTATTCCACTAAGAGAGTTATTGAAAAACCATTCATATTTGATTCAATCCTTTTTGACAAGCTTGTGATATTTTCAACATAAGTAAATAAACAATGACATGATTATCCATTGCTTTCTAGTTGTGTTGATTCATAGTCCCCTTAATCTATGTAGCCCTTCCCTAAATATGCATGTGAACTACTTGGTGCATTTTCCTAAAAATTGTTTTGTGTGATCCTTTTAAATATGTTGCCCCTCAGTCTAGCTAATGGTTGAAGGACACTTAACATTATCAACTTCATTTATAAACACTGCCTATTTACAATTATAAAATCTTGGCATGTTTTTACATGTGAGGCATATCACATGTAGCTTCATAAAAATTTGCAATACCTGAGACATAGTGATCTAAACTTTTATCGCTCTCGCATGTTCATCTTCTTGAACACATGAATTGTTGCTACCCAATATCCTTGGTTAGTTCTCCTCGATGAGTGATGAGTCTCTAGGCTTATGTAAGTTATTTTTTTTTTGTTTTTTTTTTTTTTTGAATTTACATGGTGGAATCGGTAGCCGCCACGAATCCGGGCAGGCTATCCAGCTTTTATGGCCGCCACAGTATTCTTGCGTTGACCGCCCTAGAATCTGCCACACAAATCTTCGCACAGTCCGCCCCTATAGCCACCATGCCACAATCATTTTAAACCTTTTACGCTGTTGAAAGCACTAGGAAATGGACAAGCGTTCAGTCTGACGAGTTATGTAAGTTATTACACATGGACTTAGCATGGAAAAATCATCATCCTTATATATCCACCTCATATTTTCTTCAAGGAATTCTAAAGATTGCCTAGTCATATTTTTAAGGATCTTGGGAACACACTCAACCACTTGTATGCCTTACTTTCCTATTGCTTACTTCTTACCTTCTACCATATAATTTGCCTATATTTATGGCCTATTGTCAGTTGAGTTGGCCAATTCATTAGATATTGTGTATGCTTCTCCCTTATTATAGGCAATTAAGCTCTAGTCTAGGCTTGACATAGGTTCAATTGATTAGGTCTTTTATCTAAGGAATATCTAAGTGGCATTTGCATATTAAGATGGGTGATACCATGAAGCAAGTTCCTCCATGTCATTATCCTAAGAAGGATTAGTCTCTCTCATAGGATTCACAAGATTTTTCTATGGAGGATTTTGCATCAACAACTCTTATTGGTCTTGGCCATGAGCTTGATCATCTTCCTTATTGATATAGACCTCCATTTCAATTGTATTTTCTTCAAATACTTCCATTAGGAGGACAAAAGGCTAATCCCAATCATTAATCGAATGTGGGGGAAGAGAGTCATACCTTCATTGTGCTTGACCATTTAATGAATCCACCAATAGTATAAGATCCATATTTATCTCTATAATATTATGCACTTGGTATAAGAGTATCATTTCCTATAGGTTTTCTAGCAAGGTTATTGGGCCTTCATCGATGTAATCTGGAAGGATTTCTAGCATTGATTTTGGCAAATTTCCCCATATGAATGGTGGTTTTGGTCACAAAGGGCTTCTATTATCCCATGAAGGGGGTAATTTGAGTGGTATATTGGCCATGACTTATCCTTTGTATCCTTTGGTTGAAGTGGAGTTGTCAAGTGAATGTAGGTTGTGTTCTTAAAGTAGGTAGATTGAGGCCTTCATCAAAACCTTAATTTGGTGTTCTTCAAGTGGCTTCTCCTGAATATTCATTATCAAAAAGAGTCACCAAGTGATTTTGAAGTGCTTCAACAAGCATAATAGGTATATATCATTGCAAAATTCAAATTCTAACTTGTTCTTGGATGAGATACCAAATATAAATCAATGGGATCCCACTAGGCATGTTATTAAATTGTTGTTCTCTCTGATTGTCCTAACTATCAGACAAGATTTGGACTAGATGGTTGACACTACCATGCCTCATGCGGAGTGAAACATTAGGAAAAATCCTAACAGCATAGGGTTTCACTTTATCGGGGGCCTCTAAATTTTTCCACAAAGATAAACTCCTTTATGAGAATTGATCTCAAGTGCACAGTCTTAATCTAACAGCTTGGGGGAGAAAAATGGTTAGATAAAATATAGAAAGCAAAAGATAGTGGAAAGGAAAAAATACTAAGCCAACAAGAGGTGATCTACTAAATATCAAATAATATCCCCCTCCACAACAACTATAATCGTAATGTGTCAATGTGAACACTTCCTATCCTCAACATATATAAGCATACAAAATTACAATCACACACACAAAGAATATGAGACAAGGATTGAGAACCAAACAAATGGGACCAAATATTTGCATAGGCTGCTACTCCCTTGGTGAACCCTAGATTTTATCCTATTAATCACTTTAATACTTTGGATAGACTGCTACTCCCTTGTTGTTTTCCCCTTTTGGGGATCCCCAAAGTTTGAGTGTAGGAAATATTTGTAATCAATGCTCCAAATTTATGATATCCCCTCCTACAAATTCCCATGTCATTGCCTTTAATGGACTAATTATTTTCTTGGACTTGTCAGGCTTTAGGTTTACAATTAGGTGAATTTGAAATTCTTCTATTTTTATGATCTCAACTACTACCTTTGGGAGACATGCCTTAGTGTTGCAACTTATTTTTTCTTGATCATATGACCAGAACTTCCTATCTTCCTTTGTTGGACCTTTTGGATGGTCTAATTATAGGATATTACTTAATATGTTCCTCAAAAATTCTTTATCTTTTCTTCTATCAGAACTTTCAAAACTCTTCATTTCACTTTTTTATGCCTATCAAGACTTCTACCATATTTCAAATTGTTAGGACTCCAAATGACCCGAGTTGTCAAAAATTTTTCCTTTATCCCTTAGTCAGAACTTTGATAAAGTAGTGTCAAATTTGGATTGGAAATTTTCTTAATTTGAGCAAACCTGTTTCTTGTATTTTTTTTTTCATCTTCCAACATATATTTTTTGTTTCCTACTTACTTCACCCCTACCAATTTTACCTTGTGATAATGATGCTAAGGCCCTCTCTCTCCTTATGTAGTGAGAATTCAATATAGGAAGGAATAAAATAGCCATCATAGCTTGGAGGATGTGGCTCCCAAGGATATAAATCTCCTTCTATGATGAAAACTTTATCATCAAAAGCATATTTAACCACTTGACAAGTAGAGGAAGTTATGGCTCTCATCTTACTAGTCTAAGGTCTATCTAATTACATGGTATAGTTCATATAACAATCAATAAACATAAACTCCACTCTTACTTCTTTAGGACGAGCTAAAATTAGAAACCAAATGCAACCCATATGATCTTATGGTTTACCATTATAAGCATAACAATGACGTCTAATAGAAATTATATTTTATCTAGGGATATTTAGTTTATCTATCAAATACATAATGCATATACCACTCCCTTCATCAAAAAAATCCCTATAGACCACCATAATACCATGAAAAATTGTTATTATCAATGGTAAATCATTAGCCCTCACCAAATAATCAGCAACAATCATGTTTTTCATTAGGAAATTTATGACCAAATCAAGGCTAGTATGTGCATCAATTTAATGATTTTCTCTATGGGATTTAATATATTTCACTACATAAGACCTGATAATGGTGATAATAAATTTGGTAATTCTTGGTCTGGACATATCCATCTCATCTATTAAGTCTCTTAACCTTTATCACTAATAATATGTCCCAAGTAATTCCAAGCATGGGATCTTACAAGGATTTGTATGCAACTCTTCAACAATGTCCCATGCTTTTATTTTGATCATGAATCCTTTAAGCAATGATTCCTTGTATTGGTGGCATCCTATTGTCTATTTTTTATATGGTTTGGGGTCACCAATTTAAGTGTTGATCATGGTCTTTCATCATTTTTAGGAATGACAGGTTTTATAGACTATGTTGATGACTTCTTAGGAATGATTTATGTAGTTTTTGATGATTTTGTGCTTGTAGCAAGTTATCAAATGACAAAATAAGGGTTTGCAATATTATCAATAATGGCAAGATAACCATGGCTTAGATAGATTCATTTCCTTTATCATTCCTTTATTTTTTCCTCTTTAGAAGGTTGCTTCTTTTTGTATTGAGGTGAACTCCTATTAGTAGTAGAAAATTGGTATTCTATGCATGAAATTGTTTCTCTTTACACCTCTAAATTTTTGGCATATTGAGACACATTTGGTTGAGTATAAATGTATTCTTCATTTGGGCCATTTTGGGCAAAGACTTGGTTAACTTTATTGGCATTTTGAGATGTGCTAGGTCTAGAATTTTTATTTTGAGGGCAATTACCATTTTGATTTTGATTATTTTGACCCCCTTCTTAGTTGCCTTGACTATAATTGTATCCTTGATTTTGATAATTTTGATAGCCACCTTGATTAAACCCTTGAACTTGATTTTGATTCACTCCTTGTTTTTGATTGGAAGCTTGTTGTTCATGGTTGGAAAATAGGGTATTAAATATACCTAACTTTTGGTTGCAAGGATGATTTAACCTTTTTTATAGACTTTCTTTTCATGAAACAAATTAATCCTATCATTATTGACTTGATCAATGATAATGTTAGGACAAAAGGCTTGCTTAAGATATATTTTTTGCAAGTTCATATAGGTATAATTATCATGACCATAAGTTCTATGCCAAAAGCATAATTCATTGGGATCAATGCCACACATATGCTTAAAACCTATCATTGATATATAGTTTTAAAGCTTAGGTTATGGACATATTTTGAGAATGTATTCATGTATATATTGAGGCATAATATTCTCAATTTTATAACCCCCCTGATTTAGTTAGCATATGCATGGGAGCCCCAACTATCTCTAACTCATGAGAGATATCTTGGATAGATACATTGCAAACCCCATCCCCTATAGGATCTTTTTTCCCAATGTTTAATTTTTTTTAAAAATGTATAACCTTGTTAAGGGAAGGTAAATCATAAGGGTTCTATTCCTATATATTAGCTTGAAAAAGGTCCTAATTTTTTTTAGAGACTATTTCTTTTCATGAAATAAATTAATCCTATCACTATTGACTTGATAAGTGATAATGTTAGGACCAAAGGCTTGCTTAAGGTAGATTTTTTGTGAGTTCATATAGATAGAATTATCATGACCATAAGTTCTATACCAAAATATTAATTCATTGGGATCAATGCCACACACGTGATTCAAACCTATCATTGATAAATAGTTTTAAAGCTTAGGTGATGAACATATTTTGAGAATGTCTTTGTGTATCTATTGAGGCATCATATTCTTAAGTTTTGAACCCCATGATTTAGTTAGCATATGCATGGGATCCCCAACTATCTCTAATTCATTAGAGGTATCTTGGATAGCTACACTACAAATCCCATCCCCTATAGTATCTTTTTTTTAGGATTTTAGGTTTTAAGAATTTTTCTTCTTTTTTCCCAATGTTTAAATTTTTTAACAAAATGTATAACCTTGTTAAGGGAAGGTAAATCATAAGGGTTGTGTTCCTATATCGTAACTTGTAAAAAGGGCCTAAGTTTATTTACAAACATTACTATAAATGTTTCTTTAGTTAAGTTTATATTAGCATGACATTTGAGTCTTTCCAACCTTTTGTGAAAACCAATAACATGTTAATTAGGGTCTTGTTTTATATTTACAAAAATAACCACTGCCTTTATTATAGTCATGTCATCATCACATTATTGTTTTAAATTTTTGACAAAAGTATCTAGGGAGTCAACATAGTGTTTAGGTATGGATAAAAATAATCAAGAGAATTTCCTATGAAATCCTTAGTCATCAGTTTCAACAAAGCTTTTTTATTGTGTATCCAATCCCTCTAATATATCATGAATTTATCAATAATTATTTTGGCTTTATTTATCCCATCATAAAATAACTTAGGCACATGCCCAAAATATCTAAATTTTCTATATCTAGGGTTAGATATTGGATTTTATAATTCCTCAAAGTAGGATCACTTGAGATAGGTAAAGCCTCCCATAGGTTAGTTGGGGAAGGAGGAGGAGGAGGAGCATTGGGGTTCAAAATTGAAGGATAAATAACAAATTGCACTATAGGGTTTCTTCTAGCACTCAAAATTTGAGTAAGGTAGGCCATCATATCCTCCATATGTTTGGTTGTCTCTCTCCTAAAGGTCTCCATTTGTTTTTTAGTATCTTAATTATGACTATTTAGTTGGTAAGCTAAATATTCCCTAAGAGTTGTCATATATATAGCTAATATTTCATCATGAGGCTCAAAATGGGTATTGGATTCAAGAAAGGGTATTTGCTTTGCCATTACTACCACATTTAGTGGTGATATTGGTCTTGTCATGATTAGCTTTTTAATGGGTAATTTTGGTTCAACACATCATTTATCATCACTACCTAATGTAGATAATCCTAATGCATTCTAAGATCCTATGATAGATCTATAAGATTTATCTAAGTCAATATTGGGTTTTTTCTTCTTTAAAATTATAATATCTATCCATCCAATTCCCAATTTGGAGCTCATGATCATGGTTAAGCACAAAAGGATTAATAGTAATTATTTCCCCCTTTTTCAATAATTATTGAGTTAATAAATAGTAATTATTTCCCATTTTTTCAAGCATAAATATTACCAAGCATGTCATTAAAAGCTAATTTGAGCTTATGCTAACCATACACAAGTAGAAAAGCCATTCAAACACAATAATAGCACACATAAAACATTATTTTATCTTGAGTAGTTGGCTCCATAAAATTAAGATAGTCTAAGCTATCACCAACCTATCAAGGAGACTCATTGCACAGGCAACATCCTAGCCCAGTGGTGTGGATATTGAAGTAAGAAAAAATGATATGAATCTACATGAAGGGTAATTTTACTTGTTACTGTGAGCTACCAATGAGCAAGTCATCATCATCATTTCCCTAAATATATATCTTTCTAGGTGGTTCATCCATATGGTCCCACAAAAGAGAGCACTTGGTCCTACACCCACAAATATGCCACTAGTACCTTATTCCAAGATAAAAGAGGTGAAATCATATTATCAAAACATGTCATAAAATGCAGCCATGCTATAATATAAACACATCAACTCATATCTTACAGTCCATAAAGTTATTTTCCAAGGATAGGTGTTACAGTATCAAATGGGTTTGACAAGTTAAACAATCCTTACAGACTAAGAAAATAGGTGGAATGAGCCCATAGATCATAGAAGTGTTAATACTAACTAGGATCATCAATTTAAGAGGTGATCCTAGTACTTCTAATGAAACTTCAATAGAAGGTGAACCAACAATGGATTCTAGTTCACTATAGGTTAAGATAATATAGGCTTTAACATTGTTATATATAGAATAGTAAATTGGCCTATCTGCATAGAAATTTTGAAATCGATAGATTTTAACCTTTTGTTAAATGCTTAGGCAAGGGAATAATTCCTATTTTGTTTAGCCTATGCAAAGTTTTTGATATAGAGATAATATAAGCATTAGTTGTTCTACATCCATATATCCTATCTTTGTATTGATTACATTTAGCATTCCTAAGAATGCAATAGACAAACAAATTATTATTATCAATTTCACAAAAAATTATATGAAATAATCATCATCATCTAGAATAGGAACTTCCATTAAGCCTACTTGATAATGCCCCACACCCACATCAAAAGTAAGAGTAGTAGAAGGAGCACTCCTATTTTTAAAGTTAAAGGCTTGACTAAAATCATTATCTATATCACTATCAATTTTCTCCCCATGATGTCATTATCTACACAAAATATTACTTATTTCAATCTAGAAATTCCTCATGAGCTTTATGTAATTTTTCCAACTACTAATAAAACAAAATAGGATCTTCTCTCTATTTGGGTTTCAATAATGGTAACAATTTGTCAACTATCTCTTGAGGAAGGACAGTAAGGACATCCATATCAGGTTGATCGTATATGCATTCACACCTATGTTGAGGGTATTTCAAGCAAAATTTAGGATGTCCCTTGTATAAATTGCTTCTAGAAGTCCAGTGAGGCTCATATTCATAAATTAGAATTTTTTTGTTTCATTAATGGAAGTTTTGTCCTCTCCAATTGTCTCATACATCATACAAGGGCTGGATAGTCAAGGCTATTGTGCCTTTCATGGAGTGACACAATAAGTCCAATCTTGAGAGTGTGGTGTTTGGCTCTTTGAGTCTCTCTGAGATTTTTTACAAATATTGGCTCCTTTATGATATTTGACCATAGGCACATAGTCCTAATCTAATAGTTTGGGGAAGGAAAAGGTTAGAGAAAATGCATAAAGCAAAAGATAGTGGAAAGAAAAAAACTAAGTTAATAATAAATAATGCACCAAATATCAAATAATATCCCCCTACACAACAACTTTGACCATAGCCATCGTCCTAAATAATTCCTTGCCTTGACATATATAAGCATAATAAAATACAATCACACACACACACAAAGGATATGAGACATGGCTTGAGAACCAAACAAATGGAACCAAATAGTCATGTAGGCCTCTATAATATATCTATATATATATATAAGTAAAAAATAGTACAAATATTATGCCAAAAACGAGGGTTTGGATTGCTTGTAAGACTGCACAGATATGCATGTACTACTACGCATACATAAATGAAAGGAAAGTTATACAACTCATTGATCCTTTACAACTGATTTATGACCACATATCTCTGCAACTCATAAATATTCTATGATCTTTACAAAATCAAGATTTCTCCCTAATGGATGAGTCTCACTGCTCGATTGCTATTGTAAAACATATGGAGTTCTGACTACATATTTTTTAATGATCCCCTTGCCCATCAAAACCATATTGCTCTTTCCTTGATCCTTGCTTGATTTTTGATGCTACAAGGTTACCTCTATGCAATATTATTGGACCTATTTTTTTTATGAGTGTGCTTGAATTGCAAGGTCCATAAAACTTTCCTTTTATTTTATTCCATGGTCGAAGTGACCTACTTATGTACCAATAAGGCTATATGACTTGTGCAAATTTGGTCATTATTCTTGCAGATTGCAAGCTCTTTCAAGTGATGTTTATTATTTTCTTAATTACCCTAGCTTCATTCTTGTTATTCAGTTATTCTTGAATTTTATTTCCCTAGGGATTTTATTAATGTTTCCTTTGTGATAGCCCTAGGGATTAGTGATACCTAAGATAGTCATTGTGAACCTAGTTACAAATGGAGAATGACTTAGATTTTTCACCCAACCACCTAGATGATGGGAAATTTCATAATTGTTGTATAAGAAGGGGTATGTCCAAAGATAAAGTCCTTTTATTTATCACTAAAAATGTTCTAAGAATATTATCAATAGCAATATTGGATGTAGCTACAACCAGAAAGGTTATATGTCATTATCTTTTTTGGTTTGGTGGATTAGTGTATCCTCATGGCACAAGGAGCTTCAAATTTTTTAATAGCTTCTTTCACACATCTTACCTTGTCAGAATCTTGGACATCCCTACAACATCATACACTTGATAAATTTAAGGAGTTTCATGTCCTCTCATCTTGTTTGACTCTTTGATAACGACTTTGCAAAAAAATACCTCTATAATCTATATGGAGGGAATTAGGAGGCAGATGTTTCTTGAAGGGCCACTTTGTTTATGACTAGTGGAATGCTGAGAATAGAACTATACTTACATATAATTATTCCACTGAGAGAGTTATTGAAAAACAATTCATCTTTGATTCAATCCTTTTTTGACAATCTTGTGATCTTTTCAACATAAGTGAATAAACAATGGCATAATTTTCCATTGCTTCCTAGTTGTTGTGTTGATTCATAGTCCCCTTAATATATATAGCCCTTCCCAAAATATACAAGTTAACTGCTTGGTGCATTTTTCTAAAAATTCTTTTGTGTGTTCCTTTTAAATATGTTGCCCCTCAGTCTAGCTAATGGTTGTAGGACACTTAGCATTATCAACTTTATTTATAAACACTTCCTATTTACAAATTATAAAATCTTGGCATGTTTTTACATGCGAGGCATCTCACATGTAGCTTCATCAAAATTTACAATGCCTTAACCATAGTTATCTAAACTTTTGTCTCTCTCACATGTTCATATTCTTAAACACATGATCTAGTTCTACCCAATATTCTTGGTTAGTTCTCCTCGATGAGCAACGAGTATCTAAACTTATGGAAGTTATTGCACTTGGACTTATCATGGACAACTCATCCTCCTATAGCCACCTCATATTTTCTTCAAGGTATTCTAAATATTGCCTAGTCATATTTTGAAGGCTCTTGGGAACACACTCAACCACTTGTATGCCTTGCTTTCCTACTGCTTACTTCTTACCTTCTACCACATAATTTGCCTAGACTTATAATATATTGTCAGCTGATTTGTACAATTCATTATATATTGTGTATGCTTCTTCCTTATTATAGGCAATGAAGCTCTTGTATAAGCTTGACATGGGTGCAATTGATCATGCCTTTTATCTAAGGAAGATCTAAGTAGCATATGCATCTAGATATGGGTGATACCATGAAGCAAGTTCCTCCATGTCATTGTCCTAAGCAGGAGTAGTCTCTCTCATAGGATTTACAAGATTTTGCTATGGAGGATTTGGCATCAACACCTCCTATTGGTCTTGGCCATGAGCTTGATCATCTTCCTGAATAATCTAGACCTTTGTTTCAATTTTTTTTCTTCAAATACTTCTATTAGGAGAACACCAAGCTAATACTAATCATTAATCAAATGTTGGGGAAGAGAGTCATACCTTCATTGTGCTTGGCCTTTTATTAAAGCCACCAGTAGTCTAAGATCTATATTTTTCTCTATAACAATATGCACTTGGTATAAGAATACCATTTCCTATAGGTTTTCTATAAAGGTTGTTAGGCCTTCATCGATGTAATCTAGAAGGATTTCTAGCATTTATTTTGGCAATTTTCCCCATATGAATGGTGGTTTTGGAGATCACAAAGGGCTTCTATTATCCCATGAAGGGGGTAATTTGAGTGGTAGAGATGCCATGACTTATCCTTTGGATCCTTTGGTTGAAGTGGAGTTTTCAAGTGAATGCAGATTGTGTTCTTAAAGTAGGTAGACTAAGGCCCTCATCAAAACCTCAATTTGGTGTTCTTCAAGTGGATTCTCCTAGATATTCATTCTCCAGTAGAGTCACCGGGTGATTTTGAAGTGCTTCAACAAGAAGAATAGGTAGAGATCATTACCAAAGTCTAATCCTAACTTATTCTTAGATGAGGTACCAAAGATAAATTAATGGGATCCCATTAGGCATGTTATTAAATTGTTGCTCTCTTCGATTATCCTAACTATCTAATAAGGTTTGGACTAGATGGTTGGAACTATCATACCTCATGTGGAGTGACATAATAGGGCCAATCCTAAGAGCATAGGGTCTGGCTTTATCAGGGACCTATAAATTTTTCCACAAATATCAACTCCTTTATAATATTTGACCTCAAGTGCACAATCCTAATCTAATAGCTTGGGGGAGGAAAGGGTTAGAGAAAATATATAAATCAAAAGATAGAGGAAAGGAAAAAAATACTAAGCTAACAAGAGGTGATCTACTAAAGATCAAATAAGATCCCCCTGCACAACATATTTAATCGTTATGTGTCGATGTGAACACTTCCTCTCCTCAACATATATATGCATAGGAAATTATAATCACACACACAAATAAGATGAGACAAGGATTGAGA
This sequence comes from Wollemia nobilis, assembly GCA_028583015.1. NCBI lineage: Eukaryota > Viridiplantae > Streptophyta > Pinopsida > Araucariales > Araucariaceae > Wollemia > Wollemia nobilis. Next base: position 73,369 of record JAQPPZ010014496.1, read on the forward strand.
ACCAAATAAATGGGAACAAATAGTTGCATAGGCATCCTATATATATATGCAAGTAAAAGCTATGACAAATATTATGCCAGAAGCAAAGGTTTAGGTTGCCCATAAGACTGTATAGAGATGACATACTACTATACAAATATAAATGAAGGAAAATTTATACAACTCACCAATCCTCTACAAAGCTAAACTAATTACTATTTATAAATTACAAAGGGAGAATTTTCCCTCCAAAATTGTGTAGAGATTCCAAAACTATCTACTTCTTTGAGTATTAGGTCACGTCTTAATTTAATATATCATTTCCTTGGTGATCCCTATATTTTATCCTATTAATGACATTGAGACTTTGGATAGACTGCTACTCCCTTGTTGTTTTCCCCTTTTGGGGATACCCAAAGTCTGAGTGTAGGAAATATTTGTAATCAATGCTCCATATTTAGGATATCCCCTCCTAAAACTTCCCATGTCATTGCTTTTAATGGACTAATTATTTTCTTGGACTTGTCAGGCTTTAGGTTTACAAGTTGGTGAATTTGAAATTCTTTTATTTTTACGATCTCAACTACTACCTTTGGGAGACATGCCTTGGTGTTGCACCTTATTTTCTTGATCATATGATCAGTCCTTCCTATCTTCCATTGTTGGACCTTTTGGATGGTCTAATTATAGGATATTACTTGATATGTTCCTCAAAAATTTTGTATCTTTTCTTCTGTAAGAACCTTCAAAACTCTTCATTGCACTCTTTTATGCCTCTCAAGGTTTATGCCATCTTTCAAATTGTGAGGACTCCAAATGATCTGAGTTGTCAAAAAAATTCCCTTTATCCCTTAGTCAGAACTTTGACAAAGTAGTGCCAACTTTGGATTGGAAATTTTCTTAATCTGAGCAAGCCTGTTCCTTGTACTTTTTTCTTCACCTTCCAAAACGTATTCATTGTTTCCTACTTACTTCACCGTTACCAAGTTTACCTTGTGATAATTATGCTAAGGCCCTCTCTCTCTTTATGTAGTGAGAATTCAATATAGGAAGGAATAAAATATCCATCATAGCTTGGAGGATGTGGCTCCCAAATATCTAAAACTCCTATAGTGAAAACTTTATCATCATAAGCATATTTAACCACTTGAAAAGTAGAGGAAGTTACGGCTCTCATCTTACTAGTCCAAGGTCTATCTAATTACATGGTATAGTTCATCTAACAATCAATTAACATAAAATTCACTCTTACTTCTTTAGGACGAGCTAAAATTAGCAACCAAATGCAACCAAGAGGATCTTATGGTTTACCATTATAAGCATAACAATGACGTCTAATAGAAAGGATATTTTTTCTAGGGATATTTAGTTTATCTATCAAATACATAATGAATCTACCACTCCGTTCATCAACCAAATACCTATAGACCACCATAATACCATTAACAATTGTTATTATCAATGGTAAATCATTAGCCCTCACCAAATAATAAGCAACAATCATTTTTTTCATTAGGAAATTTATGACCAAATCAAGGCTAGTATGTGCATCAATGTAATGATTTTCTCTATGGGATATAATATATTTCACTACATAAGACCTGATAATGGTGGGAATAATATTGATAATTCTTGGTCTGGACATATCCATATCATCTATTAAGTCTCTTAACCTTTGTCACTAATAATATGTCTTAAGTAATTCCAAGCATGGGATCTTACAAGGAGTTGTATGCAACTCTTCAACAATGTCCCATGATTTTATTTTTCTCATGAATCCTTTAAGCAATGATTCCTTGTATAGGTGGCATCGTATTGTCTATTTTTTATATGTTTTGGGATCACCACTTTAAGTGGTGATCATGGTCTTTCATCATTTTTAGGAATGATAGGTTTTATAGACTATGTTGATGACTTATTAGGAATGTTTTGTGTAGTTTTTGATGATTTTTTTCTTGTAGAAAGTTCCCAAATGACCAAAGAAGGGTTTGCAATCATATCAATAATGGTAGGATAACCATGGCTTAGATTCGTTTTCTTTATCATTCCTTTCTTTTTTCCTCTTTATAAGGTTGCTTCTTTTTGTATTGAGGTGAAATCCTATTAATAGTAGAAATTTGGTATTCTAAAAATACGAATGTTTCTCTTTGCACCTCTAATTTTTTTACATATTGAAACACATTTGGTTGAGTAAAAATGTATTCTCCATTTGGAACAATTTGGGCAAAGACTTGGTTAACTTTATTGGCATTTTGAGAAGTTCTAGGTCTAGAATTTTGATTTTGAGGGTAATTACCATTTTTATTTTGATGATTTTGACCTCCTCCTTAGTTTCCTTGACTAGAATTGTATCCTGTATTTTGATAATTTTGATAGCCACCATGATTAAACCCTTGAACTTGATTTTGATTCACTCCTTGTTGTTGATTGGAAGCTTGTTGTTCATGGTTGGAAAATGGGGTATTATAGATACCTAACCTTTGGTTGCAAGGATGATTTAACCTTTTTTTAGATATTGTTTCTTTTCATGAAATAAATTAATCCTATCACTATTGACTTGATCAATGATAATGTTAGGACCAAAGGCTTGCTTAAGGTAGATTTTTTGTGAGTTCATATAGATAGAATTATCATGACCATAAGTTCTATACCAAAATCTTAATTCATTGGGATCAATGCCACACACGTGCTCCAAATCTATCATTGATATATAGTTTTAAATCTTAGGTGATGGACATATTTTGAGAATGTCTTCATGTATCTATTGGGGCATCATATTCTCAAGTTTTGAACCCCCCTTGATTTAGTTAGCATATGCATGGGAGACCTAACTATCTCTAACTCATGATAGGTATCTTGGATAGCTACATTGCAAACCCCATCCCCTATAGTATCTTTTTTTAGGATTTTACATTTCAAGAATTTTTCTTCTTTTTTCCCAATGTTTAAAATTTTTAACAAAATGTATAACCTTGTTAAGGGAAGGCAAATCATAAGGGTTGTGTTCCTAGATATTAGCTTGAAAAAATGGCCTAATTTTATTTACAAACATTACTATAAATTTCTCTTTAGTTAAGTTTATAATAACATGACATTTGAGTCTTTCCAACCATTTGTGAAAACCAATAACATGTTCATTAGGATCTTGTTTTATATTTACAAAAACAACCACTGCCTCCATTACAGTCATGTCATCATCACATTCTTGTTTTAAATTTTTGACAAAATTATCTAGGGAGTCAACATAGTGTTTAGGTAAGGATAAAACTAATCAAGAGCATTTCCTACCAAATACCTAGTCATCAGTTTCAAAAAATCTTTTTTATTGCATATCCAATCCCTAGAATATGTCATGAATTTATCAATAAATATTTAGGATTTATTTATCCCATCATAAAATAACTTAGGCACATGCCCAAAAAGATCTATAGCTTCTATATCTAGGGTTATATATTGGATTTTAATTCCTCGAAGTAGGATCACTTGAGGTAGGCAAAACCTCCCACAGTTTAGTTGGGGGAGGAGGAGGAGGAGGAGCATTAGGGTTCAAAATTGAAGGATAAATAACAACTTGCACAATAGGGTTTCTTCTAGCACTCAAAAATTAAGGTAGGCCATCATATCCTCCATATGTTTGGTTGTCTCTCTCCTAGAGGTCTCCATTTGTTTTTTAATATCTTAATTATAACTATTTAGCTGGTAAGATAAATATTCCCTAAGATTCATCATATATATAGCTAATCTTTCATCATGAGGCTCAACATGGGTATTGTATTCAAGAAAGGGTATTTGATTTGCTATTACTGCCACATTTAGTGGTGATCTTGGTCTTGTCATGATTACCTTATTAAGGGGTAATTTTGGTTCAACACATCATTCATCATCACTACCTAACGTGGATAATCCTAATGCTTTCTAAGACCCTATGATAGATCTATAAGATTTATCCAATTCAATATTGGGTTTTTTTATTTTTTAAAATTAGAATCTCTATACATCCAATCACTAATTTGGAGCTCATGATCATGGTTAAGCACAAAAGGATTAATAGTATAATTTTCATGGGAAATGAATTAGGGGAGATCCTCTTATACTTCTAAGCATTTTAGAATTTGCTTCTTCTTGGACCTAATAGTTATTATAATGCTTGTGGGAGAAAGAGGATCCATAAGAGTAAGCAAAGAACTTACTCAAGAGCAACTAGGATTTCATCAAAAGTTCTACCCTTAAGAAAGCTACAAAAAAACCTCACAACGAATAAAAGTATATTTTCAAGGTAGCCCTAAGAGAAAGAGGAAAACTACAGTAGGATTATTTAGCTAGTAGAAAAATGTTATAGTTAACACAAAACCTATGGTAGTAAACATATTAAGTCTTGGGGCCTAAAAAATAGAAACAAAGGCCTTAGAAGGCATATTTCATGTTGGGTTCACTAAAATATTTACAAAAAAAAAGGGATATCTTATACAATTACACAAATTAATACAAGATAAAAAAAAATGCTTAACTAAAGATAATAGAGCAACAAAATTATAATAATAATTGAAAACTTCCTTAATCCTAGTATAAATAAATAAAGCATTCAAGAATAAACTACACTAAGATTATCCATAAAATACAAAATCTTGGGCTAATCCTAATGCAGTAAAATAGATTACTTGACATATGGAGCATTAAGAACCATATTACTCATAAAAAAATTGTTATATATAGCTCATTTCTACCTATCATGCTTTCTATGTCACCATAGTAAGGAGAGATCACACTTGAAGTGTATATAGAGGATTTTTCTTACCTTGAAAATTAGTCCTTAAAAAACCATCAATGACATTTTAGTTATAAATCTTGGTAGAGCATCTTGTCCTAGTGGTCAATGGCTTTGGTTGTATCTACAAGGGAAAGAGAGAAAGCAAAACAATTACATGATGTGCAAGAAAAATATTAAGAGAAGTGTTAACAATAAAAATCATCAATAAGTGAATGTATGGTGGTAGTATGGTGATAAAATAAGAAGATGAAGGGGACTTTTATAGCAGACGAAATGAAACCTTTGGAATCCATGACTTATTTTCTCCCTTTTTGGGGTCACAAAATTATAATCGTCAATCCAAATGATGCATCATTCAAACCCTAGGTGTTGAAACATGCTAGAATTGTGATTGTGCATTAAAAACCCTAAAATTCATTTGACTACCAACCTTCCTAATTAAAGTTGCAGCCTCAATACCATCAATTTTAGGATGCATGCTTTGGGGGATGAATATCAAAATATCCCTTAATTGTGACTATATCCTTATTGTAGCGTTTTGGATAAGTTAGCAATTAAAAACATCAAGAAAAATTATAGAATAGTAGTAACTGGATGAAGAAAGGGAACCAAAACCACAAACCAACATCGTTGTCATCTTACCCAAAGACTAACAAATTTAGTCTGCCCTATCTTATATATACAAGGACAAAACTCTCCACTAGATGCAAAGTCAATAATTAATGCTCTTCTTCTGATGGGAGTTTGAAATGGAAGAGACTTTGGGCCTGCCACATCTTTTGATGGGTCCTCCTACCCTGAATCCAAAAAGTTTTGTTTTTTGGTCTCCCCCTTCGAGAGGATAGCTCAAACTAAATTTTGACAAGGCTTCGAAAGGAAATCTCAGCATAGCGGGTGCAGGTGGAGTCATAATAAATGACAAAGGTGATATAATTATGGCTTTTGCAAAAAAATTATTGATTCATTCTTCCCACTTCGTTGAGGCAGGGGCCGCTTATTAAGGAATCAAATTGTTGATTGGCTTGGGAGCAAAAAATGTTGTGGTCAAAGGAGATTCATTAAATATAATCAACATTCTGAAATATTTTGCAAATCCGAGCTGGATCATTCATAATATGATGGATGAGTCGATAAGACACCTCAGGCTGATGGATCAGTTCTAGATGGTGCACATTTATAGAGAGGGTAATGGGTTGGCGGATTGCCTTGCAAATTTGGGGACCACCCAACCCAAAATCTCGATTTGGCGCAACTCCTTTCCTTCGGAGCTTTCAATCCTTCTGAATGTCGAGGTGAATTAATATCTATCAAATGTTTGTTCTCAATTGGTGCAAGACGATCCATATTTTTATTAGCATTTATTGAACTAGATTGAATTTGAATTTGAATATCCAGGAGAAAGTTGGCTCTAGGCATGAAGTTCTCAATATTCTTTCAACATATTTCCAGAAGATGATTAATTGTTATGACAATTGAGGTTGCTTGAATAACAACGATCTTTGGTGTGGGACTTTCGTGCCAGATTTGGGCAAGGCTAGAACCTATGGTTTCCAAGAAAGGGATGTAATTAGTGTCATTCCTAAAAACTCCTTTCTCTTTCTAACGTACCTTGTTGGATACTCTTGGCAGTTGTGCCTCCTATTCGTGTGGATAGGTTTTTCCAAGTTTGTAATCCATGAATCTTTTGGGGAGTGCAATCAATATCTTTTCGTCCTGTTTAGATCTAGTCAGTTGGTCTTCTCGAGGCGGACTTGCTAGTGTTTCAAAATGTTGAAGTTTATTCCATGCTTTTTAGAAACTTCATTTGGTGGAGGATAATCAGCAATCCATTGTGGGGTCTTTGAAAATCATTTTTGGCATATCGGAAGACGTCTTTCGTCTTGTCTAGGAAGTTATTTCAGAGCTGAAGGGTGGTTTGCCCATGATTTATTTCTGCTAGCCTACCACCTTGGTCTTTTCCCGTTGTGTCCTTATTATTTTTCTATCTTTCGGGGTTGGTCATTATTGTGTTCTTGGGTTGTTGCTGACTGGTTTTTTCTAGTGTGCTTCTAGTGTGTTTTTCTCCTTTTGGAGATGATGTAAAAGGTTGAGGGAATCCTTTCAAACCCCTTCTTTTATAATCTAACCAAAAAAATTATCAATGCTCTTCTTACAAATACACCTCTATCCTTTATTTTTTAAAATCATTTGATAATCAATTTTATAAATCCTAATTTGATTTTTTTTTTTTTTAAACAATAATTAGTTTAACTTTTAAGGAGAGAAAATAATTTTTACTATCAACTAGTCTCTTCTTATGAAACTCAACAAAGAAGGTCATAAGGCCCATCCACTAGTTCCACAAGTAAGAACCTTAACAAAAGATTGAAAATAAAATATTTAAAAAATTGATGAACTTTTATTCTTCTTTAATACCTTTGAAAATGAATTTTATAAATTGTGATTATTTTCATTAAAAAAAAAAAAAAAAGCCAATAATCATTTCATACATAAGAAGAATTAGAAACTCAACAAAATAGATAATAAGGTTGGATCTCACGAAAGGTTTAAAATGAAATTGTACCTCAACAAACCAGCATTAAAATGAAGTATATTTTAATATCTATAAAATAAAATATATTTTAAAGTTTACATAATTATATATTATATGAGAGGATGTGTTTTTTTACATATATTTATTTTTATTAGAAAGAATATACTCTACAATCTTACTTATTGAATTAAAACCTTAAACTACCTATTTGAAATTTTAAAATCTTAATTATTAAATTGTAACTACTAAGAATACACTTATTAATCTACCCATTGAATTAAAACCTTAAACCATCTATTTGAAATTTAAAATCTTAACTATTAAATTGTAACTATTAAGAATACACTTGTTGGTCCTAGGAGAATAGTGCAACGGTTTAGACTTTGGCTTTTTTCATGAGGTCTAAAGTTTAAATAATGGTGTGTATGGATGTGTTTTAAATTCCCTATTGATAAGTTCTTAACTATTAAATTGTAACTATTAAGAATACACTTGTTGGTCCTAGGAGAATAGTGCAACGGTTTAGACTTTGGCTTTTTTTTAGGAGGTCTAAAGTTTAAATAATGGTGTGTATGGATGTGTTTTAAATTCCCTATTGATAAGTTCAGCTCTTCCCCTTGTGATAGGTCATGGTGGGATGGGGATGCCTAGCCCCTGAGAGCCAATTGTAAAAGTTTCTTACACTAACCAAAAAATAATCTTTATTTTTCTTCGGAGATCCAAGGTTCAAACCAAGACATGTGTGGTTGTGTGTTAAATTCTTTATTAACAAGCTTAGCTCTCTTATGACCGCGACATGTGTGTAGTTGTGTGTTAAATTCTCTATTGACAAGCTTAACTCTCTTATAAAAAATCATAGTAAAATGAAAATATTCAACCTTAAATATCAATAATAAAAATTTCTAGCAATAACCAAATCTAAAAGAAAATGCTGATCCTCTTTCCTTACACATCTTCCTATTTATATTTTGAAAAACAAAAAATTAATTACACCAGATAAAAAGAGAATTCAAAGATTAAAAAAAGTTGAGTTGAACTGATTCAAATATTTTGCTTTGTCAGCAGATTATGGAAGCAATTTAAAATTATAGTGGGTACAGTCAGCACACGTGTATAGGAGCTAAGGACAAGAGTATCGCTTTACAGAGTCGACACCTAACTCCCTTTAATCATAGATGAGGTGCCACTGAGCATGTCTTTCATTCTTGTCATGGCATGTTCAAGTCCATCTCTACTTTTCTCCTGGGATCCATTGCCAATCTTCTTTCTTGCGAATAAAGTCATTGACCTACACCGTTTTCCTTTTCATTAACTTTTGATGTAGGATCCACCGGACCATTATCATAACTTCCCTCTTTACCAACTCTATAGAAGATGCATATTCATTGCCCTCTATACCTAAGAACAGAGGGGCAAAATATCATTTTGTGGAGCTAGATCATCATTTTACAAATGCCAATAAATCATTAACCATCCATTTTTTTTTTTTTATATCATCAATCAATTTTTAATGAAAATTTAAAGATATATAGAAATATATCAATTCCTAGATAGAGACAATCACTAACCATATTAAAATTCAAAAACATCTCAATTAGAACTGAAAAACATACTAATTTAATATCCCAACAAAAACAATCCAAAAATAACATACCAATTCATCTCTTTGAACTTTTCATGTGAATAACACAAGGGAGGTAAATGAATAGAACAAGAATACTATTTAAAGAAACAAACGTCCAGGCTTACAAAAGTGGGGAGAATCAGTCACATGGAAGGCTCTTGAGCATATTCAAAAACCAGAGACTGATGCTTTCCCTCTAAATACCCAAACACCGCTCCCCACAAATAGAGAAATTGGAATCTAAACAGTAAAGAGTAGCCAATATCTGTAAGCACCCTGGATAACCACATTACTTCATAATCAGCAACTCCTGATGCAACTACTCACCCCTCCAAATATTTCCAACAAACATGAATTGCCAATGTGATTTACAGAAAGGTGGTGAACAAGTGAAGCACATGGTGCAAGGTTCATCGATTGTGAAGAAGCCAAGACCAGCAAACTAAACTACCCTGTTTGAATCTTTCCTTCTCTGAACTTTTGTGGAGGCACAAGAAAAGTGAAATAGGTATTAAAGTGAAACGAAATTTTAACATAAAATATGTAAAACGAAATGTCAACATATCACTGAAAATAAACAATTGGCAATTTAACACAAAATCTCGGAATGAAGAGCAACTCATTAAACCTTCAGCCGAAAGTGTAAAATATCAAGAAGCAGGAATTCCACATATCTATTCATACAGAAGCCTCAGAATCAAGTCCAAAACATGAGTACATATTAATATCAGTTTCTTCATCCAGCAGGTCTAGTGAGTCTAAATTCAAGTCCATTACCGATGGACATTCTCCTCCAGTATAAAATGTATGCCCAAATTCTTGTAAGAAATAAGAGTCAGCATCAAATGTTGTTGTATGGTTGAATGGGTACCATGACTCTGGTGTGCTGACTTCCTCGATTGAAGATAAACAAGAAGTTGGGGAATTATAATGCCTGAACGAATTTTCTTCCGATATGCAAGACACAGAAGCAGATTCGGCCGGTGATGAAGTTGTTTCTCCATGTATAGAGAAATTAGTAACCGCTAATGGACCTCTCAGCTTCCTTGCTGCATTGTCATAAGCCTGTGCAGCTTCCTCTGCTGTATCATAGGTCCCTAACCATAGCCTGATTCCTCCAGATGGATCTCTGATTTCTGCAGCCCACTTTCCCCATCTCCTTTGTCTAACTCCCCTATATTGGCAGCTCTTTGCAGACCTGGGCTTGGACAATACTGTCTTTCTCTTCTTCTTGCTCTCCTTCTCCAAACACATAAGCTTGGATCTCCTCCTGGATCTGGGCTTGGTTTTCCTACGGCTTTCGTGCTTATTTGGACTGCAAACACCAAAAAGAGAGGAGTCCAATGGTATATGGATCTCATGAACTAATACCTTGCAAGATGGTTTCAATTCATCATCGCTAGAGAGGTCTGTAGCATCTGGGTCGTTGCAGATCAGCCTTATCTTCCTCATAAAAACACAATTTTTCTTCTCTGAAGCTCTGATTATATTATTTGAGCTCTTAGGACAGCGCATAATTAATTCTCTGGTGTTGCTCAATCAAACTTCAATCCCAATGCTTGTGGCGTGGCTCTTTTCTGCATGGCTCCAAACAGCTGATACATGCCACAAAGGCCAAAAACAAAAAAAAACAGTCAATATCTAAAGTGAACCATAAAAATTGGTAATTGACAGACCAATGAAGGCTACTACTAGCCCTCTGTACACCCAATTCAATTATAGCTAATTTAGACCCGGAATTCCCTGCATAAATTCAGAACATACCTATGCTTCTTTACTTATTTACTACAGTGCATCCAAGTCTTTAAGGCCTAAAACCACCTTATATTTTATAGGCTAAGGCCTAAAACCACCTTATATTTTAGGTGTTAGGGAAGATGCATAGATGGGTATTAATTAGAAATAAAATTTTAATAAATAGGTATTAGTGTAGAAAGAAATTCTAATCTTTAGAAATAAAATTTTAATAAATATAGAAAGAAATTCCAATCTTGTTAAGTAAACTCCAATAGATAATATCGAAAGAAATTCCAATCTTGAAAGGAATATGTACATGAATTCCCTCGTTACAGGCTTAAACTAGATTAAGATTTCAATGCACCCATCAATGCAAGAACAGTCTGATATGAATGGCAAATGCATAGTGAAAAAAAGCAATTTGAAGTACTTGGGCAAATTGAAGAGTATTCAAGGAAAATCAACAGTACGGACTTGATAAATATATTCCTGCAAAAAGCAAAATCCTTTGCTCCACCAGATCTCCATAAAGGAAGCTAGTGTATGAGAGCTATGAGTACAGCAAGGGAAAGGAGACCCACAACTAATTATGCATCCCTACTCCATTTTTTTCAAGCAGAGTCCAACGTGGGTCAGTTCAACGACAATTCAAATCACTTGAGCTTGAGCTCGAGCTGGAGTGCAGAGGTGAAGAAGACCAGTGACCAGAACAATCTGATAAAGAAAAAGGAATTGCTTCTGCATTGCATTGAATTGATACGGTAATAATCATTATAACAGTCGTTGTCCTCTCGTGCTACTGCTCTTTCTACGGCTGTGACAGTGCCGACGTGAAACACGACACGAAAACCGTTAACAAAATTCAAGGGCGGGCTCTTTCTCTCTTGCTTTCTTTCGCCATGAAACCTGTCCAGAATCAATGTCCATCGAGTACCCGGACGATCTTTCCGATAGAAAATTCGCTTCAGAATTTGTTGCTGTCCAGGTCATTGGGCTAGGAACCAAACCCCGGCACCCACCAAAATTGGGATGTGTGTGAACACATCTGCCTTACGCTTCTTATTTTATTGTCCGAATGAAACAAACCATTTGTGCACATGTGAGGAGGAGCGTCATTTAACTTTTTGAAGTTACCAAATCCATAGTTCAGAGTCCAAACACGAATAGTCCTGTCAGACAGGAAATCAAATATTTTTATAAGAGCATATCCAGCCATGGTGTCCTTTTGAAATTTGTTCTTGTGGTGGGAATTCAAAGTGCAAACTTTTGGGCAGTGTCAATATTCAGTGTGGAGTAGAAAGGGTATTATAAATTCCCCTTGGTTCAATTTGTTCCCTTTTTAAAGTAATAAGAAGCATAATTTATTGGGCAGTATAATGATTTGGGGTTTGGTTTTTTAGTTTACAATGTTTTCCAGTAGTATAATGATTTGGGGTTTTTTTTTTTTTTTAGTTTAAATTGGGATGTTTTTAAAGTAATGAGAGGCATAATGGTTTGGGTCTTCTTCAAGAGGTCTAAAGAGGTCTAAGGTTTAAATTGTGGGGTTGTGTGTTAATCTCTCATTGATAAGCATAGCTCTCGACTTTAGGAGGGGTTATGACTAGAACGTCATGGTCATGGCTAGTAGGGGTTGGAAGGTCATGGTCATGGCTAGCAAGGGATTGTTCAGCCCTATGCGTTGACGTTAGGAGGGGTTATAGCTAGAAGGTCATGGTCATGGCTAGAAGGGGACTTTTCAGTCCTATGCATTAACGTTAGGAAGGGTCATGGTTAGAAGGTCGTGGTCATGGCTAGAAAGGGACTGCTCAGCACTATGCATCGGACGTAGGAGTTTATCATACTATCCAAATCAAAAAAAAATATGGAGGTATAATGGAAGCCACCCTCCTTGGTACAATGGAGACATCTTTCTCTTGATTCGAAATTGGGTATCTTAAATGAGACTTGAACAACATGTCACATGACACATACCACACCACTTGGATATTTAGATATATACTTAAATTCAGTTTAAAATGAGTTGAATTAAATCATATATAAAATTCACCAGGCTTGAAATTGTCTATAGGACATAGACTTACAAAGAACCATGGTTACTAGCCATAAAATCTGATCGAATTATATTTATTTTTATAATGTTAATCTTTTGCTCCTAATTTTAATAATGAACTTTTCTATTTTATCTAGTTTCTCCTCCTCAAGTAGATCTTGTATTGATTCATCTACTAAAATATAATATATCTATCTTGAATATCATTGTGTACCTTATATATTGTCTCGATTGTCCTTAATATGTAGAAGGTGCATAGCATATTCTTTTCTCCTATTCTTTTTTGGGATTCTTCATCTACTTATTTTTCGTTTGAGTTGGTGTGAGCTAGTCCTCAATTGGGCCATGAGCATCTAACATTTGCTCTTATATAAGCTTTTTGATGATTGATCATATGTAAGATTAAGTTCAACAAATTAATATTTTCTCTTTCTTATTAACTTCTTTTCTTACATAGTTATTTTCAAATTTTCCTTAACAAACGCTTTTATCTTTGTTATTATTTGGACATTCATTAAGGTTAAAATTATATTTGTTCATCCAATTGTTTGTTTTACCCCTTTATTCTCTCTTATTAAAATTCTCTTCTATTACAACCTTAGTCTATCTATTTAGATCCATTTGTTGGATTCTTCTCAATCTCCTAAAAGAACCATAGTTATTGCCTCTATAAGAAAGATGCACGTTTTCATTAGAAGAATCTTATATGGAACTAAAGTTTTTATTTTAATCAAGTGCTTTTGAGTCCTTTCTATTTGTCTCCATTTAAAATATAGTATACTACTAGCCCATATTTACATTCTTATAGCACCTCTAGTGCTACTAATAACCCAACTAAAACCCATATAGTTTTCTAGTCTTATAATTCAAACTCTTTATTTCTACTTTACAACGTAAAAAGTGCTCTCCTTCCTCTCAAAATTCTTGTCTTTCTACATTTCCTTCCTCTCAAAATTCTTGTCTTTCTACATGTTTCTTAATTAAACTCAAACAAACCCCCCTCGTATTAGATCATCATCACATAATGATATTACAATAACTTAAATATTATCCATATATCCTTTAGTAAGATTTGAACCTTAATCTCTTCCTTAAATCTTAAGAAATATAACTGATTAATATATCCTATTTAATTTCTTAATTAAATTTATTATTAAAATCCATTAAAAAAATATATATTTTATTATTAAAAAAAACTTTTTCAAAATAAAAATTTAATTATTATTTTTCTATTAAAAATCAAAATGTTTATTTTACTTACATTTACTTTATTCTACTTTTGTACTTCCCTACAAAAGTAAGGTAGAACCTTTAAATATTCTCTACCCCTACAATCCTTAGCATAAAGATAATATCTTTTATATACAAGATAAACCTTGCTACATATTCTATTAGCTCATTGTAGGCCCCTTTTGTCTACCAAGTTTGAATATATACATTTGTCACCTTACCTTATAAGAAAACATGTGAATATAAACTTCAACGAGTTTGTGTTAATAATGCTTAATATCGTTTGAGTTCCACTATTATTTTAATTAGAAAAAGAAAGGCTATGATGGGGAGGGCCCAACGGGTAACAAACTTTATGCACGTGGTTGTTTCTTGCATTTATTTATTAAAATAAAATATAACTTAGAAAAGAATAAAGAGGTTGTAATAGTTAAGTGTTTATTTGGTGGATTGTCTTGCTTGTAAGATTGGTAGCATGTACTTGGATTCCTTAGAATATCGAATTTTGTTAATTTTTTTTTATTTGATTACTGTGAAAAACCTCTATGATCAATGCACAAAGTTTAGCAGTCTCCTCTCAACTATGACTCTTCTTAAAGTCTAGAAATATACTTATTAATAGAAAATTTAATACAAAGCCAACACACACCCACCCCCATGCGAAGGTTTGAAATCTTGTTAACTTTATTCTTTTTCAAAAAATATTTTAATTTAAATATAAAATATTCTTGTTAATTTTTTTTTTATTTGATTACTGTGAGAAACCTCTATGATCAATGCACAAAGTTTAGCAGTCTCCTCTCAACTATGATTCTTCTTAAAGTCTAGAAATATACTTATTAATAGAAAATTTAATACAAAACCAACACACACCCACCCCAAGTGAAGGTTTGAAATCTTGTTAACTTTATTCTTTTTCAAAAAATATTTTAATTTAAATATAAAATACTGAGGATATCTTTCAAGGTTTATAAAAGATTCAACTCAAAAATAAAAATAAAAATAAAAATTAAAAATATTTTTATATAAATATAAAATATTCAGGATATCTTTTTGAAGGTTTATAAAAGATTCAACTCAAAAAATAAAAAAAAATACTTTTATATAAATATAAAATATTGAGGATATCAATATGATAGAGGCTAGTGTCGTACAACTCATCTTTTAAAGTGCATAATCATTAGTTTATTGTTTATTTCCATCTTACTAAAACATTTTTTTATTTTAATTGTTAAAAGGTGCCTACTGCATTTCTTAGACACGCCACCTAACGCACTCATAAAATCCTTTAAATATTTGAACATTTTATTAACATAATAAAATATAGTTTTATTTGTTTAGTTTATTATTTTTATATTATTTATATTTATAAATAGTGTTAAATAATAAAAACTTTGAATAAAGGTATAAAGTTTGAATCTTATAAGAGTTAAGGCTATATACCATATTTTAGTAACCAAAATATAGCTGGATAAGCACCGTCTCCTATAAACGATAACCTAAAAGATGTTTAAAACTATTTTATTTTTGCACCTAGGGGTGCAGCGCAACGGTTTGGGTTTTGGCTCTTCTTTGGGAGGTCTAAGGTTCAAACCGCAACGTGGGCGAGTGTGTGAGGGGGTGGGTGTGTGGTGGCTTTGTGTTAAATTCTCTATTGATAAGTATAGCTCTAGACTTTACGAGGGGTCATGGTTGGGAGGAGACTGCTTAGCCTTGTGTGTCGATCATATAGATTTCTCACAATAACCAAATAAAAAAAAAGAACTATTTTACTTTTATTTTATTTTATTTTATTAAATATATTTTAATTCTTAAAAACCTTTAAATAAGTTTTATATTTCAGTGTCTACATTTTAAGAAAATATCAAGTGATTTATCCTAGCATATAATTTTTTTTAATTTGGTTAGTGTAAGAAATTCCTACTACTAACGCATAAGGCTCCTCCCAACCATGACCCCTCAGAAAAGTCAAGAGCTATGTTTATCAATAGAGAATTTAACACATAGCATAGCTTGTGAATAATAACTCATTGTATTAATCTGCTAACTCAATCTGATTTACACGAATATATAGACTTGAGAACTAACAAATAATAGCTCAAAATAGTCTTGAGCCATTTAATCTCGCAACTACTTCCTAATAAAGAAGATGCTAATCTTCACCCTAAAATCTCTTAACATATTCTAGAATAGAATATATGCTAACTAAACTTAGCTACGTAGATAAAACTCCTAACAACATGAGCATAATCCAACTCTTATTCTAGAATATCAACTCTTAGGACTTAGGGTTAATGTAATATTCCAACATAGCTATCACACACCAACCCTCTCACACACTCAGACACGCCACGGTTTAAACCTTGGACCTACCGAAGAAGAGCCAAAGCCCGAACCGTTGCTTTGTCCCCCATGGGACTTATCCTAGCATAAAAATTAAAAAAAGTTCATACATTTTACAGCTAGATACCTTCAAGTTTGGTTATCATAATCTATCTTTTTCTCATAAATAAATTTGATTTTTGATATATAAATATTATATTTTCATATCTTAAAAGTGTGTAGCTATATTTTCTTTGGGAGGTTGTAGTGTGTGGTTGTGTGTTAAATCCCCTGTTTATAAGTTCAAATCTTTGTTTATAAGTTCAAATCTCTCTTTATGAAAGGTCATGGTGGGATGGATGGGGATGCCCAACCCTAAACGTCAGTGATAAAAGTACCTATAATCTTTATCATCTACAACCTTTATTATGTAATTAATATTTTAACATTAATAAAATATATATTTTTAAATAATATAATTAAATTTGAATTTGAATTTTTTAAAAATAAATTATTATAACTTTTATTTATAATAAGCTAAAGACAATTTTTTTAGAGGTGAAGTGCCTTTACTCTACCAAGGCTCTTTATGTGCTCAAGACTTAAGTTTTTTTCTTATGGAAAAAGGTCCATCTTAATCACTCAAGCTAAATTTCACAAACTTTCACTATTATTCATGTTTTTTTAAATATATTTTCATATTAAAAAGTTTAAATTAAAAATAAGAAACAAATATAGGAGTTATTGTAGTATAACATAAGTTATACTAATACTACTTTAGCGAAGAAGTAATTTATTATGTAATAATTTATAAATTTTATACATAAATATGTTACAATAGTATATATAATGAATAAACATAATTAGTGCATTACTTTAATTTGGATGAGCCTAAGAGAACACTACATCTAACATATGAAGGCCATATTAGTACTTATCAAAATCAAGTAAAACTTCAAAGAATAAGATATAAAGTAAAAATGGTTATGTTGTACTCTTGGACTATACTACACTACAATATGATGTGAGTATAAGATAGATATATAATATGATAGTTATAGGTAAGACACATAAGCTAACTGGTACATTCTAATCTAACATAATTATTAGACCAAGGTATAACAAGTGGAAAGAAATATCAAATATAAAGTAAGAAAGAAAAGAAATTAAAAGATGATAAGGGGTAAAAGAAATAATTTACAATAATATAAATATCAGACCAAGGTATAACAAGTGCAAAGAAATCTCAAATACAAAGTAAGAAAGCAAAGAAATTAAAAGATGATAAGGGGTGAAAGAAATAATTTGTAATAACCTTGGGAGGTACCAACCTCTTTTCAAGACGCTTGATGGTGATTGAATCTACTTGTCTTCTATCCATGATCTTGTGATCCTTGCCCCCTATGATGCTTTGCAATGAACCTCTTTTTCTCATGTGAATATTTCACCTCAAAATTCTTAGTGCTAAGCTATACTAAGATAAGAAATTCAGTACCAAAGATAATCCTAACTATAATTAGATAGAGTATTGATAAAAGAAACATTAATATCATATATCCAATAACATAACCGTTCATTAAAGGAAACATTGAAACATAAATAACAATAATTGCAGGAATTCAAGATAGATAATATATCTACCACAAGCCTCTTCAAGGGGACAACCTCCTTATAAAATATGCAAATATTTCACTATCCCATGAGGATTACATCCTTCCTATTTTATGAAATTTACAAGCATATTCCTTGACATTTTGTGACAATATCTATGACAACCTACTATGAAAAAATTTCCAACTACATAATTTATGACAATTACATTCATGATACTAAGCGGTTACATTCATTATTCTATGAAAACGAAGAGATTATATGAAAAAGTAGTTATATGTATGATTCTATGACACTCACTCTCCTAACTTAACACATGGCCCATTTCTAACTTGATACATGGTCCACTTTGCCTACAATACCATATGCCTCTATGAGTTATAAGTGTTGGGTATGTAACATTCCATCCCCCTTAAAGAAGCTTTGTCCTCAAAGCTAAAAGGTGGGAAACTATTGCCAAATATCCTGCAATAGCTCCCATGTGGTATCTTTTCGTTGTAACTCTTGCCATTACACCAACACTTCAATGATATCAAGAGAGTGAAGATGTCAAGTTCTACGATCCAAAATGACTACAAGCTACAAAAGAATGGATCCCTCTTCATCCAATTTAGGAAGAACTATTTGTACTTAAGTATGGGTTCCCATCATTTTCTTTAGGCAAGATATATGAAAAACCGCGTGAATCTTGGACGTTATCGCCAACTCCAACTTGTAAGCAACTTCCCCTTCTTGTAGTACCTTGTAGGGTTTATAAAAATTGGGTGTCAACTTATGTTGACCCTTTTGTTTGAGAATATATTTATAAGGTTGAAGAAGAAGGAAGACCATGTTACCCTTAGCAAATTCTCTCTCAGGTTTGTGTTTGTTTGCCTACTATTTCATATGGTTCTAGGTGGTAGCCAAATTTTGTTTGAGAGTTGCTAAGACTTCTTGCTTGTGATTAAAATTTGTCAAGTTATTCCACATTTGAGTTGCTTGGTAGGTAAGAAGTGAGTTTTATTGGTGGTTGACCATTTATTGTTTCATACGATGTCATCCTTGTGGTTGTGTGAAAAGTGGTATTGTACCAACATTCTGTTAAGGGAAGACATTGTTTATGTTTGGATTGGTTATCCAAAGTCAAACATCAAAGATATGTCTCATGACATTTATTCACCACCTTCATCTAACCATCAATCTATGGGTGATAGGATGTGCTTATTTTCAACTAGGCCCCCTAAATGCAATGGAGTCCCTCCTAAAATTTACTAGTGAATACCTTATCATGATCACTGACTATGGAGTGTGGGATCCCATGGAGTCTAATGATCTAATCCATGAAAATATATATCATTGTCTTGGTAGGATATGGATGACTCAAGGAATAAATGTGAGTATACTTGGTCTATCGATCCATAATCACCATTATAACTACTTTACCTTATAGAGGGAATCTTTCAATGAAGTCCATGGAGATGTCTATCCATGGGGACTCTAGAATGGAAAAAAGTTGAAGTAACCCAGGTGTATTATTTTTTCCTTTTTTAGTGTTGATAAGGATCACAACTATCCATAAATTATTTGGCATTTGACTTTAACTTGGGCCAATAGAAACTATGTTTTACCTATTCATAGGTTCACAAGAAACCCATGTGTTCCCTTATTGAAGAAGAGTGAAGCTCTATGATAATCAATGATTTGATTTGTGAAGTGGGTGGAATAATAACCCTATGTTTATAGATCAACTTCCCCTACTTCCATGAGTAATTAGGATGGTCCCTTGTTGTCTACAGGTCCTAAATAATCTTTGTAAGTGTGGGGTCTGCATGTCATTCTGATTTAAGTGTATTTAGCCAATCAGCCTTAAGAGCATTGACAACCACATTTTCTTTCTCCTTGAGATAAACTCTCATAATCATATCCTAAGAGCTTAGTAACCCATTTTTTCTACTTAAAGGAAGAAATCCTCTATTCCATGAAATATTTAAGGCTATGATGATCTATCTTGATGATGAAGTGTTTGCCTAAAAAGTATGGTTTCCAATAAAGGACAATAAAGAAAATAGCCATCATTTCCTTCTTGTAATTTGATTTGGTGATATTTTTCCCTAAAAAGGTGTTGCTTATGAATGCAAGTGGCTAACCTTCTTGCATAAGTACTATGCCCAATCCAACTCTAGAGGTATCGCTTTCAATGACAAATATTTTAGAAAATTTAGGGATGGCTAAGACTGTTAGTTCCATGTGAATGCATCCTTCCTAAGCATAACTATCAAAGGGACCACTATCTTCCCATAGTCCTTGACAAACTTTTGATGATATCCTATAAGGACAAGGAGTATCCAAAGGCTCTTCAATAGTTTAGGTTTGGTCCACTCCTTCATTACCTTAATATTTTTTGGATCTATATGAACACTATCTTTGGCCACAACATACCCTAAATATTCTACCTTGATTGCCTCAAAGGTGCATTTATATTGTTTGACATACTAGTTTTGTTGTAGGAGCTTCATTGCCTGATTAACATGTTGTAGGTGCTCTTCCCAAGTTTTGTTGAATATATGTATATCATCAAAGAAGACC
Source organism: Wollemia nobilis (assembly GCA_028583015.1). Classification (NCBI taxonomy): domain Eukaryota; kingdom Viridiplantae; phylum Streptophyta; class Pinopsida; order Araucariales; family Araucariaceae; genus Wollemia; species Wollemia nobilis. Next base: position 93,788 of record JAQPPZ010014496.1, read on the forward strand.
AATGCAAACTTTCATAGATAAGGTTTTAGAACCCTATTCATCAAGCCTTGGAAAGTCAACGATGCATTGGTGAGGCCTAAGAGCATGACCAAGAACTTGTAGTGCCCCTCATGAATCCTAAAAGTTATTTTTGGGATGTCATCCTTGTGAACACAAATTTGATGATACCTTGACCTAAGGTCCCATTTGGTAAAATATTGAGCACCACATAATTCATCCAATAAATCATCAATCATAGAAATGAGGAACTTATCCTTAATGGTTATATTATTGAGTTCACAAAATTTCACTCATATTTTTCATGATCCATCCTTCTTCCTAACCAATAAGACAATGGCTAAAAAAGAATTTGTGCTTAGATGGATGAGCTTTGCATCCAATAGTTCCCTCACCAACTGTTCAAGCTTATTGTTCTAGTGATAGGGGTACTTGTATAGCAAACTATTTAGAGATTAACTCCTAAGAACTAAGTTAATTCTATGATCTTCCAACCAACTGGGTGATAGTTGTTTAGGCTTGATGAAGACCTATTGATTCTTATCTAAGATAGTTGACAAGTATTAGGGCATCTTATTATCTTGGATAACACATAATTGCATTTGGAAAAACCTTCCCACAACTACCCTATGATCATTCTTAATCAATCTCTACATCTAATAGGATGTTATAATCTAAGAATTTCCAACTTTCACTCCTTGAATGGTGTGGGTTCTATTATTTACAATGAACTACATCCAAATTTCTAAAAAGTTCCAAGATATTGTTCCCAATATTCATAGGCATGGGCAACCCAATATAATATCCACTCCACCGAATAGGACTACATAAAGGTAAGTCAGATAGTGATTGCCACCTATGTATAGTCAAGCATTTTGACACCTTCCATTACAAGTCATGATATCCCTATTAGCAATTTTTACCTAAACTTGATCATGACCATAAATGAAACAATATGCTCTTTTGATGACACTAGGGTCAATAAAATTTTTCAGTGCTACTTGAGTCCAATAGGATCAAAACTTTCAGCCCTTTGAGAAATATTTGGACTGTCATGCATTAGGGTGTCAATATTCCTATAATGGCATTCAAAGAAAAGGTGGGAATCTCTTTTTTGTGTTTGTCGACTGGAAGTTTGACATCCACTAATTCTAGCAACTCTTCACCTAAATGCATAATTTGGTCCCCCATTTCTATAGAAGAAGTTGAAGCAACACTCATATCCAAAAGATAGAGGCATTGGATTTTGCACTTGTGTATTATGGCCCACTTTTCATCATAGTTATAATAGATTCCCTTGGCTCTATGGTTGGCCATATTCCCTGGTGTTAGACTCTTGACTATTTGATCTTTCTAAGAATTATTATTTATGGATGTAAATATTTTATTTTGAAATGTAGGGGGGTCTAGAAGCCATTTTATTGAGCATTTCATTTGTTATTTGCTATTTTAGCTAGCCCTATGGTCATCATGTAGGTGGTAGGTTTAAATATTTGAATCTTAGTTCTTATATCTTCCTTCAATCTACTTATAAAATAGCTCTTAAAATAATTCATCTATAAGAGCTTTAGTTCTATTGAAAATATTCTCAAAAGTAGTAATATACTCAAGCCTATTAGTGAGGGCACCAATAAAATATTTAAACTATGATGACCTAAATCAATTTTATTTTGAATTATGTCCATCCAAGATTCAAGACTTGTTTTTGCAAACACTAGTACCAATGTAGGGCTTCAAGGTTAAAATTAAAAGTGACTATAAAGGGATTTCATGGATCTTATACCATTGCTTGACCTTAATCAACTAACTTTGTGGCTCTGTTCCATCAAACCTTAAAAAGTCTATTTTGGAAAGTCTTAGAGTCATGCCTTTGTTATTTCTTATCCATTGATTATTTTCCTCATTAAAGACCTTGGAAATTTTTATCCATTTAACACTTGCCCTCCTTTGAGCATCTAGACTATTTTTAGCATACCCATCAAAATTTAAATTTCTAATTTTAAGCACTTCAAGGTCTTAACTCATCTGGTCTTGCTTATGTTGATAGTCTATTATCATGGTAGTGAGAGAAGATGTTTGACCCTTGAGTTCCATTATGACATTAAATTTATATATATATTCCTTCAAGTTATGCATTCTGGCCTCCATTGCTTGATAAGAAGTCCTAGGGCACATTTACTAAAAATAGAAAGACTAGTTTTAGTAGTTATTATTTTTAGTAAGGTTCCCAAAAAGTGTAGGGGTGCTATGTACCAAAATTATTAGCTCGATGAGACAATCGCAATGGGATACATCCCAAAATATATTTTTTCAAAACCTAAATTTCTTATACAATAAGGGTTTTTAGGTTGTGTATCTACTTCGAAACTTTCAAATTTTTATTTTTTGTCCTCTAAGATTTGCTTCTAATAAGGTAATTAGGGAATGGATGTATGCTAGGTTAAGATTTTTATACTCTCCATAGCCCTTTATTATACTATAACAACAATCAATAATGCTCGAATAAATATTTTAGGCCACTACTCAAGGAGGATTCCACACATACCATTGAACGCACTATCCGCATTTCTGATCATTATGAGAGGGTGATATTTCTAAGTGTTGTGCTTTGTATTATATGGATATTACATGGTTGAATAAATTCCTATATATGAAGGTTTGGATTAGGGTTCCTAAAAGGGGTCTTCCAGTATACATGAGGAATGTGGGAGCTCAATTTTATATACAAGTGTTGTCTAAGACCTAGGTATTGAAGTCTGATTTTCCCTCACTTCATTAGATGCTTTAAAGGAAATCTAGCTTAGCAAATAATGATAACTCATCCATGTTATTTTAAAATAATTGGAACATTGTTTCTAACCTATGAACCTAGGTCTAACAATATTTTTTTTGCTCACAATAGAAGCTTACCATGCCTTGGAAAGGGCTTTGATACCACTTGCAATGAACCTCTTCTTCTCATGCAAATATTTCACTTCAAAATTCTTAGTGTAGAGTTGTATTGAGATAAGAAATTTAGTGCCAAATAAAATTATACCTATGATTGCATAGAGTATTGATAAAAAAAGCCACTAATATCGTATGTGTAATAACATAAGCATTCATTAAAGGAAACGTGGAAACATAAATAATAGTAATTGCAAGAATTCAGGACATATAATATTACTATAACGAGCCTCTTCAAGGGGGTAACCTCATTACAAACTATGCAAATTCTTCACCATCCCATGAGGGTTACATCCTTCCCATTTTATGATATTTACAAAAATATTTCCTAACCTTTTGTGATAATATTCCATGACAACCTGCTATGATAGTATTCTATGATAATATTCCTAACTACCTAATTTATGATAGTTACATTCATGATACTAGTTACATTCATTATTATGTGACAACAAATAGAATTATATAACAAAGAGATTTTATAACAAAGTAGTTATATAGTTGATTCTATGATAGATGCTCTCTTAACTTAACACATGGCCTACTTCTAACTTGATACATGGTCCACTTTACATACAATATTATATGCACCTATGAGTTACAAGTGTGGGTTATGTAGCATGATTCTTCTTTAGTGCTTCCTTGTGAAGGCTCCTTAAGGAGGATTTATTTAAGACTCCTTTCGTGATAAATGGGTTCATCCCATGACCTTGATATATAATCATCCTTGTAGAAGTATGATACTAACAAGGGATGAAAGAAGAACTATCTTTGTTTTGATTCTCCAAAACAGTAATAATGCTAAGTCACCTATTATTTTCCTTAGTATCCTAGGGTAATTTTAATGAAATGAGATTTTGGTAGAAGAGGAAATTTTCCTTATACAAGTTATCTAACTAGTTTGTATCAAATGTTAAGTTAGAATAGGCTAAATGACCAATTTGTTTCTCCTATTTGTACAATTTTGGTCTCTGATTATATTTTAAAGAGACCATCATCTAATGGTATCCACTTATGTTGGTTGGAGGTCAAACAACCTAGTAATTACCTAGGGATGAATTAAACATGACCTAAAAACATAAACTTTTAATGAATTTGACCTTTTGTTTTGACATAGATGAGAACACATATTGTTAGAAATGTTATACGATTGTTGATAAAGTTGTATTATTATCATAAAAAAGGTATTCTTGCTAAATTGGCAAAATTTAATGAAAATTTAGTGAAATGGAGTAATCCTATATGTTTTTTGTGGTCCTAAATGTTATTAGGTGGTTTCCAATGGTGAACATGAATCCTATCCTAGATAATGACTTGGATAAAGGGACGTAAAAATTAATGTGTAATCTAAGCCTTTTAAAATCAAGTACCACTTGCCCTTTCTAAGGAGCCATTAATCAAGAAAATAAAGAACTTACGTAAAATTTGGAATATGGATTGAATTTTTCTCCTTTATATATTTTGCTCCTTCAAGGTCCTACTTTTTCATGAAATAAAATGACGATGTAGCACCATGGGAAAATAAGACATCCTAAATAAATAAATAAAAATTAGTGTAAACGGGGCTATAGAGGCCACTATGATTATATAATAAATCAAAGCAAAGGATGTAAGTGACTTAGTATATTTTATTATTTTTAGATTTGTAGATCAAGGAATGAATATATCCAAGTGATGTAATATGGGTAACCTAAAAAAATGAGTAAAAAAAAGTAAGGGTGGTGTGCATGGAAGATAAAACCAGAGGAAATAACTAATTAGATAGACAATAACCATATTATTAATGTAAGTAACTCATAATTCATAAAAAAAAAACTAGAAATAGTAAAAAAAATAATGGGTATTGTTGAATGTGCAAATGACACATTATCAAGGGCATGTCAACGTAATTGGAACAAATATTTGTTCTCTCTTGAAAGAGAAATCTCTTTCCACCAAGGTTCGAGTATTCTAGGTCTTGGCTAGTGTGGATAGACTCAAAGGTCATTGATAACTATTCATTTTAAGGGGTTTTTGTTGGTTTTAACTAAAAATGAAATTTCCTGGTACAATGCTAAAAAAATGAAATGCTTGACTATATGAAAGTAATTCTACTACACAAATATCCCAACATACATGAGCTAAATATAATTACGTTGTTGATATTTGAGGGCCTACAAGACTTATAAAATCAACAATTAACTGTCCTCCTTCTATATCATTCATTGCAATTAAAGATATATCGCACAGATGAAAGCAATGATTATATTGAAGCTATATATAATATTAGAATATGTTATAGAAAAAAACTTCAATGCTTAGAATGAAAACTAATCTACTCCTAATATAAATAAGCTTTAAAGAAAATTCAAATGTTGAAGGGTGAGATAAAATAAAAGAAACAAGCTAATATTGCCCTAAACTCTAGCTTAAATTCGATAAAGCAAACAAATCCAATTTAAACCAATCTCAACTCAACCAGTATTCACACAACCTTAGGTCTGATATGGTGCAATATTTAGAGGAATAAAATACTATGAAACAGATTGAGTTCAATCACCATAAACATGCATAGATTGAATATAACAAATTTCAAAAGCCTTTATATTAGAAGATAGTCATTAAGCACATTATTTTAGACTTGTGCACTTTGATGTATTACAAATTATCAAGCTCAAAAAATAGTAGCAACTTGGATTAGAAAATACCATTCAACTACAAAGAGAAAAGAAGAAATCTAAAGGGCCAACTAAAATATGGTTTCCCAACCCTTGGGGAAAAGGGATTTCCCTTTCAAGAGGGAACAAATCTTTGTTCCAAGTACATTGGCATGCCCTTAATAATGTGTCATTTACACACTCAATAGAACTAGCACTCGAAGGAGGGTAGTTAATTTTTGATTTTCTAAGTCCTCTAGGCCCTCAACGCTCAACAACGTAATTCTACTTAGCTCATGTATATTGGGATATATGTGTAGTATAATTACTTTCATATAGTCAAGCATTTCATTTTTTTAGCATTGTACCAAGAAATTTTATTTTTAGTTAGAATTAGCAAATGCCTCTTAAAAGGAACAACTATCAACAACCTTTGAGTCTATCCACATTGGCCAAGATAAAGCATACCCGAAACTTAGGGGAAAGAGATTTCCCTTTCAAGAGGGAACAAATATCTATTCCAAGTACGTTGACAATATCGATAATAAGCAAACTCATCTAGAGTATGTGAAAACATCCTATAGACAACATCTTCATGTTTGATTTGTAAATGAATCAAGGCATATTTGTATGCTTGTATATGATATTCAACTAACCTCATTCCATCATGTCTATAATGAGGGATATATCTTTTAGTATTTTTTGGCATATCATGAGTAGGTCCTAGTAGGCTTTAAGGGCTGCTTCCCACTAACCAAGGAGCAAGACCTACCATTGGTGGTCTTTGGGGAGTAACAAAAGGATTAAAACAAAGGATAATAGCCTCTGGATAAATATTAGAAGTTGAAGGAGTACTTGGTCTACCTTTGTCAACTTTGGGTTTTCTACATGGAGAAAGACTAAGAAACTCAACACTACTTATAGATGACTTAGACCTTGTGATGATGATATTATGATCCAACTGTGATCTATCATCAATTTGCCTTTGCTCGTAGAGAACCCAATGAAACCTTGAGACTATTCAACACTAGGTTGCACAAATTATACACTAGGTTGATGGTACCTTACACCCTCATATCTAAAGCAACCATCCAAATATATCTTAGAGCTTTGGATCCATTGACTTCTATGTTTGTGAGGAGAGACCCATAGATCACAAACTTACCCATGGCATATAGTGAAGCTTTAAATGTTGAACAATAGTTAATACCTCAAGATTTTGGTTTGGATCAATTGCCTTCAGTCAAAAAATAAAAGCTTATAATCAAATACCATTAATAAATCAAGCTCTTACACAACACCTTCCCATGCTAAATTTGTTGCCTGGAGCCATGTATCCAAACCAAAATCAACCATTCAATTTGTCTCCCTTGAATCAAATGATGCCTAACATAGAAATTAACAGACCATTCCAATGTATCTGGATAATCAAATAACCATAAAAAACATTCTCAATCATGCACCTCCAGCAAATAATCAAACAATTATGCTTACATTTTTAATATATATGCACTTATGAATAATGCAATAGGTCAACTAGGACCAAGTCAACCTAATAATTCAAATCCTTAGTTAGACAATATACAAAGGATGGTTCAAAAATTGAGAAATGATATGCTTCAACTGCAAAGGCAAGTTCCTCAAAATCCACCTACAAATAATAACACTCAGAATAGGAACTTTGGCTTTCAGAGGACCAATCATCCATGGAATACTCGCCCAAATAATAGAGGATTTCCAAATATTATTGGAAAACAAAACCAATGAAATAACAACCCAAATACTTTAGTGAATTTTGTAGACCTTGCTTTACCTGGTTGGTGTAGGGTCCATTCCATAACTCAACATAGTGAAACTGATTGTCCAAAGTTTAAAACTGCCTTGGATATTGTCCAAAAGGAGAGAAAACTTGGAATTAGTGCCCACTAATGAGAATGTTGGAAATCAAGTTTATCAAAATGTAGGGACAACTCTAGTTTTAGAGACCTACGAATTCTTGAGAGTGGATGAATATGAATCAGATGAATACTTGGAAGAAGAGGTGCAAGCTTACCGATAGTTTCAAAGAGGTAATAATTATATGCTTCAGAGTAAAGGAAAAGCTACAGTGACTTCTTCTACACCTCCTAACAAAACCTCCATCCCACTTGATGAGCAAGCCAACAAAAATTTGGTCCCACCTAAAGGTCCTACAACATCTACTCCACCAAAACTTAACATGTCATTACCACAGGTAGAGAAAAACCTAGAGCAAAACAAGTTTGGATATAATATCATTGAAGACCTTAAGAAAACCAAGGTAAATATTTCTTTGTTTGAGGTAGCTCAATTAACTGACCAAAAGGATTTATTGCTCAAAACACTCTCTGGTCAAGGTAAAAAAGAATTAAAAAAGACTACTGATGCTCAGGTGGCAGTATACAAAGAGAAGGTAGAATCCCCTCCTTTTATTTTAACCATTAGAATTATTGGCAAAAACTTACATAATTATCTTGTGGATTCAGGTGCTTCTAACAATGTGATGCCATATGCAATCAACCAAATATTAGGACTGACTCCTACTCCCTCAAACAAGAAGGTTGTTCAACTAGATAAGATAGAGGTGAATGTGGTTGGGGTGTTGAACCAGATCCATATACAATTAGCTTTTGAACCTTGAATACAACAATGCATTGATATCCAGGTGGTGGATATCCCAGATGCATATGGGATGTTGCTCAACCATGATTGGTCAAGAACCTTGAATGGTTATATGGCAACTGACTTCTCACATATGTGGCTTCCATGGCATGGCATAGCTAATTAGATACAGGTAGAAAGAGAGCCAAGGCTAAAAGAGCTAATTATAGAGTACAACAATGTTAATGATATTTTGTACACTAAGCCAGAATTGGGAGTCTACACTATAGTAGTGGAAAACAAGCCCAAAGAGAATAATATGGTAGCAGAGACCCCACCAAGAAAATAAAAAATAATTGAAGATCAGTTGTGGACTCTCAAGTTTGATGGGTCAAAATGCAAACATGAAAATGGTGCTGGAATTAAATTGGTCAATCCCAAAGGTAAATCACATCTTGCAGCTTATCAACTTCAATTCCCTTGCACTTGCAATGTTGCAGAATATGAGGTATTGATTCATGGACTATAGTTTACCATCAAGAAGGGAGTTAAATGCATACGAGTCCTAGGATATTCTGAATTGGTGATCAAGCAAGTGCGAAATTAATATGCATGCCATGATAAACATCTCTCAAATTATCGTAGTTGTGTTTGGGATTTAATCAAGGAATTTTATGCCTTCAATATCTAGGCCATTCCATAAAAAAAGAATCACACTACAGATTCATTGGCAATAGCAGCAAGTACCCTAGAACCAATTGCCCATTCCAAGATAAAGTGATTCTTGGTAGAGTTGGTTGTCACTCCCTCCATACCAGACAACATCCAAAAATTTTAGGTATTTGAGGATGATAGGCATATAGTTGATTTTATCACTAACTCTAGCATATTTGAAGCTTATATCATAGATGAGGAAGATAGAAATTATGCAAAGCTAGAGGAGGAGGGTGAATTGAATTTAAAAACAAACACCATTCCTAAAGGTATGGTCTCTTTGGAAAAACTATTTGATATGGATTACCAGGCTTGAAAGCAATAGACCACTCCATCTAAAAAGGGATCATATGAAGCTTATAATTTAGGAAATGTTGAGAACCCCCAAAATATTTTCTTGGGGAAAGCTTGCACTAAGGAAGAAAAGGAAGGAATAATCCAAGCATTAAAATATTATCGAGATGTCATAGCATGGAGCTATGAATATTTGAAGATATATGACACATCCATCATTACCCATACCATTCCCTTGAAGCCAGGAACAAAACCTTTTCATCAAAAGTAGAGACCAATGAATCCTTTTCTAGAGCCCCTCATTCTCAAAGAAATACAAAAATTTTTGGTAGCCCACATTATTTTCCTAGTAAGACATTCTACTTGGGTTGCAAATTTGGTACCTATTCGTAAGAAGAATGGGGAAATATACTTGTGTGTAGATTTTAGAAATCTTAATAGGGCATCTGAGAAGGATAACTATCCCCTCCCTTCCTTAGATGAAATATTACAAATGGTGAATGGCTCTCAGATGATGTCTTTCCTAGATGGTTACTCAAGGTATAATCAGGTAATGGTAGACCCCCAGGATAGGATTAAAACTACATTTACTACCAAGTGGGGAACATTTGCATATAGGAGGATGTCATTTGGTCTAATCAATGTAGGAGCAACATTCCAAAGGGCTATGGACATCACTTTCAAGGATCTCATTGGGAAATGCATTGTGATTTATATGGATGATCTTCCTGTGTTTTCTAAGATGCGTATAAACCATGTGGAAGACTTGAGGAAGGTGCTACAAAGATGTAGAGAGCATGGAATTTCATTGAATTCAAAAAAGTGTATTTTTGGAGTTACAAAAGGAAAATTGTTGGGGCATGTCATTTCTGAAGCTGGTATTTCTATCGACCTAGATAGGGTTGAAGCAATTAAAAAAATTCCCTTCCTGGGAGTAAAAAGGAGCTGAAGTCTTTCTTTGGTAAGATTAATTTTGTGAGAAAGTTTATTTCTGGTTTTGCAAAAATAGTTCAACCTCTAAATGCAATGCTAAAAAAGGATGCCAAGATTGTATGGATTGGAGAAGCACAAGCTACTTTTCAAGAAACTAAAAAGGTAATCATGAATGCTCCTGTATTAATTAGTCTTGATTACACTCAACCATTTTATATTTATTCATTTGCATCTGAACACTCCACTGCTAGTGTTTTAACTCAAAAGAAAGGGGCTAGTGATGAGAGACCAATAGCTTTTGTAAGCTCACCATTGAAAGATGCTTGAATTAGATATTCAACTATTGATAAACAAGCCTTTGCTTTGATCAATGTTGTGAAGAAATTTTGACATTATATCCTACATAGCAGAGTGTTTGTGATAGTGCCAGATCTAGTAGTAAAAATGATGTTGATGCAGAATGAGTTGGGAGAACACAGAGGCAAGTGGATGTCTATCTTGCAAGAGTTTGATCTAGAAATTCAGCCTATGAGAATTGTTAGAGGATAGGGACTAAGCAGAGCACTAGCAGAAGTTGACCCCTAGATTTCATGCCAACAATATTCTGTGGAGGAAATTACAAATGATGAGTGGTATCGAGATATTGTTTATTATTTGCTAAATGGAGTATGCCCTGGTCACTTGAATTCCATCCAAAGAAGAGCACTGTGTCTAAAAAGTGCAAATTTCATGATTAAAGGAGGCATTTTATATCGAAAAAATCATGAGGAAATCTACTTGAGGTGCTTAAACAAGCAAGAAGTTGTTGAGGTTCTCAAATATTTTCATGGCAAGTATGGAATCGAGTATGGCTTTGGAAATACCACAACACATCAAATACTGAGAGTTGGTTATTACTGGCCCCACATCTTCAAAGATACACATGCACATGTTCGATCATATCATGTTTTTCAAACTGTAGCTCATCAAGAGAGGAATTCTCCCATGCCATTGCAACCAGTAATTGAAGCTCATCCATTTGTACAATGGGGATTAGACTTTATTGGTGTCATTAATCCTAACTCATCAACCAACCATAAGTTCATCTTGACTATCACTGATTATTGCACATGCTGGATAGAGGCTTAA
>JAQPPZ010014497.1:0-11099 GCA_028583015.1 Wollemia nobilis
TGTTGTAATCACAATGACACCGAGAGGGGGTGAATCAAGTGTGTTCTTTAAAAACTTCTAAAACAATTAGTTTTAAATCCAACAGATAGTTTAAAGCAGATAAGAGAGATACTAAATGCATCAAGAAAGCATCACACATAACACGGCAATTTAACGAGGTTCACCAATGTGGCTACTCCTCAAAAATGACTGCTTGGACTACCATCCAAATCCAGTCAATGCAAAGCTACAACTTTACATAATCCTTTACCAACACCAACTGGAAGGAGCACCAACCCCTTAACTTTATCTTGCTTCAACAGAATGGAGCACCAACTCCTATTTTACCAGCACCTACTGGAAAGAGGCACCAACCCCTTGTGCCAAGCTACAACTTGGAAAACAATAATAAAGATTACAGAATAAAACTTTCACCTCATTTCTCACAGTCTGCTATTTTTCTGCATTCTGCTGCTTCTGCGCGACACGATTCGCACTATCCGACCGCTTCTGTATTCTTCTTTGCACTCTCTGCTGCAATCGGCTGTTCGACACTTCTGCTTATTCACGCGCTAATATTTTGAACTTAGAACTCCATCTCTACACATTGCGCTTTTCATCCATGCAATCACGATATGCAGATTCGAACTACAACTTTGCACTCTACACGGCCGAACTTGCGCAATCACTCTATTCGCATTCGCACATTATCTCAACGCAACGCACTCTGCTCGCTCTCGCACTCTATCTTCCTCATATTTTCAACCGAAGTAACCATCCTTTTATAGACGAAATCTCAGAGACAAACCCTAGGAAACGTCGGCTGTGAACCCTAGAAAATGTCGGTCGTAAACCCTAGAAGATGACGGCTTCAACCTCTAAGAGCATCCACTGTGAAACCCTAAAAGATGTCGGCTTCAGATCCACTGTAAAACCCTAAATGATGTCGGCTTCAACCTCTAAGAACATCGACTGTGAAACCCTAAAAGATGTCGGCTTCAAACCCTAAAATCCATCGGCCCAGATTTAACTTTGTCGGCCTCAAACTCTTCTGCCACCTTCGTCACCTTCCCGTAGCTTATTGCCATGAAATAGCAACACGTCACGATATCGCGACACTTTTTGTGGCCGTACGCCTTCTTGACCTTGTCGTCGCGAAATCGTGACCCTTTTGGCCTTCGAACGCTTCACTTCCATTCTTGTCACGAAATCGTGACACTTTGATCAGTTGCTGACGTCATCCTCATTCTTGTCATGAAATCGTGACGCTTTCGGCTTCCAGCAGCTTTTCTTGCATCCTGTCGTGAAATCGTGACACTTTCAGCTTTTTCTGACGTCATCCTCATTCTTGTCGCGAAATCATGACGCTTTCGGCTTCTAGCGGCTTTTCTTGCAACCTGTCACGAAATCGTGACACTTTCAGCTTTCTGACGTCATCCTCATCTTTGTCGCGAAATCGCGACGCTTTCGGCTTCCGTACATTTTGAGCTTCATGCAGTAGCGAAATCGCTACAACTTTGTGCCTTGTGCTTCCAACTTGCTTTTTCCCATGAAATTTTGACTTGAACATAATCGCTGCATCTTTAAGTTCCACACTTTTGTCCAGTAGCGAAATCGCTACACCTTCGTGTTGTGCAACTTTTGCCCGTAGCGAAATCGCTACACCTTAGTTGTGCAACTTTTACCCGTAGCGAAATCGCTACACCTTTGCTTTGTGCAACTTTTACCCGTAGCGAAATCGCTACACCTTTGTTTGTGCACTTTTGACTTGTAGCGAAATCGCTACAACTTTTCAACTTAACACTTTCTTCTTGCTTCGGTCAGCGAAAATCAACATGTAGCGAAATCGCTACAGTTTCTCGACTTAGCTTCTTGGCCTCCAACATGTCGCGAAATCGTGACAGTTTGCCTTGCGCCTTCTCTCTCTTCCGACTTGTCGCGAAATCGTGACATTTTCAACTATGCCTTCTCTCTCCTCCGACTTGTCGCGATATCGTGACATTTTCGATTGCGCCTTCTCTCTCCTCCGACTTGTCGTGAAATCATGACATTTTTGATTGCGCCTTCTCTCTCCTCCGACTTGTCGCGATATCGTGACATTTTCGATTGCGCCTTCTCTCTCCTCACTTGTCTGATATCATGACATTTTCCTGCAACTTCTCTCTCCTCATTTTGGTCGTGATATCGTGACATTTTCAGCTACGTCTTCTCTCTCCTCCGACTTGTCGCGAAATCGCGACAGAAAACATGTCGCGATATCGCGACAGTTTTCTAACTTGTCTTTTTCTTCGAATTTTTTCTATCTTCTGCATCTGAATGACTCCTACACTGTCTGTCCACTGCATCATTGGATCTAACCGCCTGTGTTGACAACAATGACAAACTTCTTGCAACTCCTTGCTCAACAATCTCCCCCTTTGGAATTGTTGGCAACACCTGTGTACATTCCTGTAACTCTTCTCCCCCTTTGTCAATAATACCAAAGGGCTGCCGTAGACTCCCCCGAGTCCATCCTCACACTTCTCAGGCACAATTTGTTGCATCTGGCACAAATTATGATTATGAGCAAAAGAATAGTCAAATACTCAAATGCTCCCCCTGAGAAAGTGATCCCCGTAGCTAGTCACTTCTTAGGAAGTGTGACTACTCCTAATTTGCTTCGAAGGTACTCAAATACTTCCTTGGGCAAAGGTTTTGTAAAAATATCTGCTACTTGTTCTGTAGTTGGGACATAGTCCAATTTAACTTCTCCTTCTGCAACTTTCTCCTTCAAGAAATGATACCTTATAGCAATGTGCTTTGTCCGTGAGTGCATTACTGGATTCTTAGAGATGTTAATTGCACTGGTGTTATCACACTTTACTGATATTGGTTCACTAAAATTAATACCTAGATCTTTCAAAGTTTGTTTCATCCACAAGACTTGTGTGCAACATGTTGCTGCTGCAATATATTCTGCCTCAGCTGTAGATAAAGAAACTGACTCTTGCTTCTTACTGTGCCATGCAACCAATCTGTCCCCCAAATAGAATGCACCTCCACTGGTACTCTTTCTGTCATCAACACATCCAGCCCAATCTGCATCTGAATATGATATAAGAGTGAAGTCTTTGCCTTTTGGATACCACAACCCATACTCAATGGTGCCCTTGAGATACCGAAAAATCCTTTTAACTGCTGTCACATGAGTCTCTTTGGGACTGGCCTGAAATCTAGCTACCATGCAAACTGCCTGCAGAATATCAGGTCTGGTTGCTGTTAAATATAGTAAGCTTCCTATCATTGATCTATACATGGTTTGATCTACAGGTGGAGATTTGTCTTCTTTACTCAACTTGCAGCTTGTTGTCATGGGAGTGCTGACTGGCTTACAGTCCTCCATAGTGAACCTCTTTAGCATTTCTTTCACATATTTGATTTGGGAAATGAATATACCTTTCTCATTCTGATTAACTTGTAGCCCCAGAAAGTAAGACAGTTCACCAATCATTGACATTTCAAATTCATTCTGCATCTTTTTTGCTAAGTCTTTACAAGATTCATCTTTGTTGTTGCCAAATATGATATCATCCACATAGACAACTAGAACAATGAGATGCCCACCTTCTGTTTTCACATACAGATTATTGTCCACTAAACCTTTCTTGAATCCCTGTTGAGAGAGATAATTATCTAGCCTAGCATACCATGCCCGTGGTGCTTGTTTTAATCCATACAGTGCTTTCTTTAATTTGCAGACAAGGTTAGGATCTTCACTAATTTGAAAGCCATCTGGTTGTTCAATATAGACCTCTTCTTCAAGTTTCCCATTTAAAAACGTAGATTTTACATCCATCTGATAAACTCTAAAGTTCTTGTGAACTGCTAGTGCCAGAAACATTCTAATTGCTTCTAATCTGGCCACTGGAGCAAAAGTCTCTTCAAAATCAATGCCTTCGACCTGTGCATACCCTTTACAAACCAGTCTTGCTTTATTCCTAATGACCTGTCCGTCTTCATTTAATTTGTTTCGAAATATCCATTTGGTGCCGATTATATTCTTATTTGCAGTTCTGGGTACTAATTCCCAAGTTCTGTTCTTTTCAATCTGATCCAACTCTTCATTTATTGCCTTCATCCAACTATCATCTTTGCTTGCTTCATCTATGTTTTTGGGCTCAATGCTGGATAAAAGAGAGTAATTACTTATTACTTTCTTTCTTGTCTGAATGCCAGCTGTGGGATCTCCAATTATTTGGTCTCTAGGATGATTTTTCTGCCAGCTGCCCATTTTGAATTTTCTATTTTCTTGCACCTCTGAGTCATCTGATAAGTTATCTGCATCAGCCGTAGACGTATTTTCTGTTCCATGCACTTCATCTCCTTCAATGACTTCTTCGTAGATTGGGTAGTTTTCTTGAAAGTTAACTATTTGTTTCCTCCCTTCATCGAATTTAACATCTGCACTGTCCACAATTTTCTTGAGTCTCTTGTTGTAGCATTTGTAAGCTTTGCTATTTGGAGAATAACCAACAAAAACACCTTCATCTGCTCTATCTTCAAACTTTCCAAGGTTGTCATCAGTTTTTCTGATGTAGCACTTACAGCCAAATACTTTGAGATGTTTAGTTGTTGCTTTTCTACCAAACCACAACTCATACGGTGTTTTGCATTCATGAGTTCTTAACATATACCTGTTTTGAATGTATACTGCTGTGTGAACTGCTTCTTTCCAGAATCTATCTGCTATTTTGTTTTCTGCCAGCATGGTGCGTGCCATTTCCTGTATAGTTCTGTTCTTCCTCTCTACTACACCATTCTGCTGAGGAGTTCTGGCTGCTGAATATTGTCTCCTGATACCATATTTTTCATAGTATTCTATAAATTCATTCGAAATGAATTCTCCTCCTCTGTCTGATCGCAAGCATTTAATCCTTTTTCCTGTTTCATTCTCAACTAGCTGTTTGAAGGTTCTGAACATTTCAAAAGCTTCTGTTTTATCTTTTAGGAAGAATATCCATGTCATTCTGGAATAATCATCGATACACAAGCATAAAGTATTTGTCGTCGTTTATGCTTTGAGTCCTCATGGGTCCACATAAGTCTGTATGAATGAGTTCCAAAGGCCTGCTAGTGTGGTATTCTTTTGTTTTAAATGAAACTCTGGTTTGCTTTCCCTTCTGACATGAAGCACAAACACTGTTTGAAGGTTTCTTAATGGTTGGAATATCTCTCACTGCTTGTTTAGAGCTGATTTTCACCAAATTATCAAAACTTATGTGTCCAAGCCTCTTATGCCACAACCAGTTCTCTTCTTCTTGTCCGATGAAGCACATACCTTCTGAAAATTTTGAGAGTGTGTACAGGTTGCCAGACGTCCTTGAACCGGTTGCTATCAATTTCCCACTGTTTATTTTTCTGACTTCACAACCCTGCTTCTTGAAAACCACTTCATGTCCTTTATCACAGATTTGACTCACACTTAACAGGTTATGTTTCAAACCATCCACAAATAAAACTTCTTCTGACTTGATTTTCCCTTCACTAATTTTGACAGACCCTTTTCCTATAATTTTGGCTCCATCATTATTTCCAAACTTCACAGAGCCACCCTCATATTTCTGTAGTTTTTCAAATTTCTGTTTATCACCTGTCATATGACTTGAGCACCCACTATCAAGGATCCACGGTACACATTTATTCTGAGCTCTAAAAGTTGTCTGCACTATTAAAGATTCCTGTTCTTTCCTGAGCTATTCTTTTTTTTCCATTCTATTTTAACTGTGGTGTTGGGTTCTAGCTTGGATTTCCCCTTTTCAGAATCTTGCACATATCCTTCAGAAGAAATTCTATTTTGTTTTGCCCTATATGGTTGAATTCTTCTTTTCTGAGATTGATTTGAAACAGAAATACTACGACAGTTTCTAGCAATATGCCCAAAGTTGTGACAATTAAAGCATTCTACTGCATAACTCATTAGAGGAGCAAAAGCATTTCTACTAGTGAAACTTCTAGGACCTATATTGTACTTGCAGTCCACAATTTTATGCCCATAACCATTACATTTAAAACAGAAACCATAGAAATAATGATTGAACCTCGAAAGATGGTTTTTGCCAAGTTGTTGCAGGAGCCTTGGATCTTCTTTTCTTTTGATGTGTGACCTTGGTAAAACCGTCATTGTCAGCTCCTATTTCAGGACCGGCATTACTGCTTTCTTTTGCCTCGATTTGTTTTTCTTTCAACAACCTGTTTCTTGTCTTTACTCTTTTCACATTCAACATTGCTTGCCTTTGGTCCATTTGATGATTCTCCTTCAGTAAAGCCTGACCGAATTTGATACCTGTGGGTCTTTGATCGCTTAGGATTTTGTCCAGCTTCATCGAACTTTCATCACGTTTTAAATGACAGCTAATTTTTTGATCCAGCTCTTGTATCTGTATTCGAAGACTAACATTTTCTTCTTCCAATTTGCAACAGTAATCTATCTTCATGGTTACCTGTACTTCAAGATCTTCGGACATTTTCTTGTACTCTTCTGTCTGTGTTTTTAGACTGGCTATAATGTCATTTGCATCCTCAAGCTTCCTTAACAATTTTTTATTCTTTCTTTTCTCGGATTTCCATTCCATAAGAGCAGAAACCAGCTCACCTTCTAAATCAACTTCAGCCTCACCTATTTCAATAGATACTTCAGAGTTCATTCCTTCTCTCTTTTGTGTGTTTTCTGCCTCTTCCGATTCTTCTACTTCAAACGCCATAAAGAGAGCCTCACCTGTTCCTTCTTCAGAGTCTTCACTAGAACTGTCCTCTGAAGATTCTGCATTTCGGGAGATAAAGCTTTTCTTTTTGAAATTGCCTTTTCTGAAGTTAGTTTTCTTCCTCCATTCACTTCTTTCTTGATGCTGAGTTTCTTCACCTTTGTTCTTGTCATGGAGAGGACATTTGATAGCAAAGTGTCCAATGCCTCCACAATTGAAACATTTAAAAGGTAGCTTTCCTTTGTATTTTCCTTTTCCTTTTCTCAGCTTTTCTGACAAAATTTGCTTCCATTTCATCTGAAGCATCCTCTTCTTCAGACTCTTGTTTTGTGCTTTTGCCTTTTAGGGCTTTGAAAGCTGCTTCTCTGTCTGTGGGATTAGACCTTCCTATTCTCATTTCAAAAGCAGTCAAAGAACCATGCATCTCATCCATACTAAAACTATTTAGATCTTTGGCTTCTTCTATGGCAGAGACTTTAGAATCAAATCTAGGAGGGAGCGATCTTAATACCTTTTTCACGATAGCAGCATCGGTTAATTCTTCGTCGAGACCTCTCGATTGAATTGGTGATCCCATTGACTCTTTGCATGAAGGTCTCTATGTTCTCATCATTGTCCATCTTTAAAGATTCGTATTGAGCTCGATGTGCTTGAAGCTTGGCCTCCTTGATCCTATCATCTCCTTCATGGATGTTCTCTAGTTTATCCCATATATCTTTTGCTGATTCACAATTTATGACCTTGACTAGCTCACTCTCCACTAGTCCACACATGATGGCATTTTTTGCTTTTGAATCATATTCAAATGCCTTTTTACCAAGAGTGTCTGTTGGAGCGGTAGCAGGAGCTTTGTAACCATTAACTACTGCACCCCGGATGTCAAAACCCAAAGCACTGAGATATGTCTCGCATTCTAATTTTCTAGAACGCATAGTTAGTCCCATCAAACAATGGTGCTTTGTTCGAGGAGAAACCTTCACCACTTGCCATTGCGTAACTTCTAAGATCACCTTAGCTGTTTAAGCCTGTTCATGTACTTGGCTCGATACCAATTGTTGTAATCACAATGACACCGAGAGGGGGTGAATCAAGTGTGTTCTTTAAAAACTTCTAAAACAATTAGTTTTAAATCCAAGCAGTAGTTTAAAGCAGATAAGAGAGATACTAAATGCATCAAGAAAGCATCACACATAACACGACAATTTAACGAGGTTCACCAATGTGGCTACTCCTCAAAAATGACTGCTTGGACTACCATCCAAATCCAGTCAATGCAAAGCTACAACTTTACATAATCCTTTACCAGCACCAACTGGAAGGAGCACCAACCCCTTAACTTTATCTGCTTCAACAGAATGGAGCACCAACTCCTATTTTACCAGCACCTACTGGAAAGAGGCACCAACCCCTTGTGCCAAGCTACAACTTGGAAAACAATAATAAAGATTACAGAATAAAACTTTCACCTCATTTCTCACAGTCTACTATTTTTTTGCATTCTGTTGCTTCTGCGCGACACGATTCGCACTATCCGACCGCTTCTGTATTCTTCTTTGCACTCTCTACTGCAATCGACTGTTCGACACTTCTACTTATTCATGCGCTAATATTTTGAACTTAGAACTCCATCTCTACACATTGCGCTTTTCATCCATGCAATCACGATATGCAGATTCGAACTACAACTTTGCACTCTACACGGCCGAACTTGCGCAATCACTCTATTCGCATTCGCACATTATCTCAACGCAACGCACTCTGCTCGCTCTCGCACTCTATCTTCCTCATATTTTCAACCGAAGTAACCATCCTTTTATAGACGAAATCTCAGAGACAAACCCTAGGAAACGTCGGTCGTGAACCCTAGAAAATGTCGGTCGTAAACCCTAGAAGATGACGGCTTCAACCTCTAAGAGCATCCACTGTGAAACCCTAAAAGATGTCGGCTTCAGATCCACTGTAAAACCCTAAATGATGTCGGCTTCAACCTCTAAGAACATCGGCTGTGAAACCCTAAAAGATGTCGACTTCAAACCCTAAAATCCATCGGCCCAGATTTAACTTTGTCGGCCTCAAACTCTTCTGCCACCTTCGTCACCTTCCCGTAGCTTATTGCCATGAAATAGCAACACGTCACGATATCGCGACACTTTTTGTGGCCGTACGCCTTCTTGACCTTGTCGTCGCGAAATCGTGACCCTTTTGGCCTTCGAACGCTTCACTTCCATTCTTGTCACGAAATCGTGACACTTTGATCAGTTGCTGACGTCATCCTCATTCTTGTCATGAAATCGCGACGCTTTCGGCTTCCAGCAGCTTTTCTTGCATCCTGTCATGAAATCGTGACACTTTCACTTTTCTGACGTCATCCTCATTCTTGTCATGAAATCATGACGCTTTCGGCTTCTAGCGGCTTTTCTTGCAACCTGTCATGAAATCGTGACACTTTCAGCTTTCGCTGACGTCATCCTCATCTTTGTCGTGAAATCGCGACGCTTTCGGCTTCCGTACATTTTGAGCTTCATGCAGTAGCGAAATCGCTACAACTTTGTGCCTTGTGCTTCCAACTTGCTTTTTCCCATGAAATTTTGACTTGAACATAATCGCTGCATCTTTAAGTTCTGCACTTTTGTCTGGTAGCGAAATCGCTACACCTTCGTGTTGTGCAACTTTTGCCCGTAGCGAAATCGCTACACCTTAGTTCTTGCAACTTTTACCCGTAGCGAAATCGCTACACCTTTGCTTTGTGCAACTTTTACCCATAGCGAAATCGCTACACCTTTGCTTTGTGCACTTTTGAACTTGTAGCGAAATCGCTACAACTTTTCAACTTAACGCTTTCTTCTTGCTTCGGCCAACGAAAATCAACATGTAGCGAAATCGCTACACTTTCTCGACTTAGCTTCTTGGCCTCCAACATGTCGCGAAATCGTGACAGTTTGCCTTGCGCCTTCTCTCTCTTCCGACTTGTCATGAAATCGTGACATTTTCAACTATGCCTTCTCTCTCCTCCGACTTGTCGCGATATCGTGACATTTTCGATTGCGCCTTCTCTCTCCTCCGACTTGTCGTGAAATCGTGACATTTTTGATTGCGCCTTCTCTCTCCTCCGACTTGTCGCGATATCGCGACATTTTCGGTTGCGCCTTCTCTCTCCTCCGACTTGTCGCGATATCGTGACATTTTTGGCTGCAACTTCTCTCTCCTCATTTTGGTCGCGATATCGCGACATTTTCAGCTGCGTCTTCTCTCTCCTCCGACTTGTCGCGAAATCGTGACAGAAAACATGTCGCGATATCGCGACAGTTTTCTAACTTGTCTTTTTCTTCGAATTTTTTCTATCTTCTGCATCTGAATGACTCCTACACTGTCTGTCCACTGCATCATTGGATCTAACTGCCTGTGTTGACAACAATGACAAACTTCTTGCACCTCCTTGGCATTTAAATGTCATTTTTCTCTATTAAATATGGTCTTGACCACATAGATTTGAATTTTTTATGTTCACCTATCTTGGCATGGTCCATGTCCCATTTAAGCACAAGATCACCTTCCTAAAATGATTTTGGTGTTTTTTTCTCTCAAACCATTGCTTGAAATTTGTTTGATGGTGTTAAAGGTTATTAAATATATTTTCATGCTTCTCCTCTAGCATCATTAATTCTACCATTCTTCTTTCTATTGGTTGTGCATTTCTATGTCAATTTTATTAATGAATTTCAAGGCTAATAATTCTAAATTTATGGGTAGAATGACCTCTTTTTCATAAACTAAAACATAGGCAATGTATTTAGAGATTTTCTAATTGTTATCTTGTTAGCCCATAAATCTTGATTGAACAGTAAATACCAGCTTTGTGGATTATCCTCTATGCTCTGTTTAATTATCTTAAATATATTTTTACTTGTGAATTCTACCAATCCATTCCCCTAGGGATAATAATTGGAATATGCATTCCAATAGATACCCTATTTTCTAGTGAAGTCTATGGTTTTTGCATCTATAAATGATCTTATGTTGTCTAATACTATTGTAGTTGATATAAATTCGATAATGAGCCTTTCTAGGAATTTGATGACTATGTCCTAATCCATATGTTTAGTAGCTTCTAGTTTAGACCATCTAATGAAATAATCTATTACTATTAGGATAAATTTATGTATGGAAAAATAATTGGGGTGAATAACCCTAATAAAATCTAACCCCCATTATTGAAAAGGTTCTTCTACAACTATTATCTAGAGAGACATAGTCATATATTTTCTCTTTCCTACAAATATTTGGTATTTATCACATGACCTAGCTAACTTAAATGCATCTAAGACAATTGGAGGCCAATAATATATAGCTTTGAGTATTTTTTTAGCCATAGTTTGTTCA
>JAQPPZ010014498.1:0-12244 GCA_028583015.1 Wollemia nobilis
TGGAAGTATGTTATTAACAAGGTGGAATAGAAACTTACCTACTGGTACACCAAGAAGCTCTCCCTTGCTGGTAAATTCTGAATTCACACCAAAGTCCTTGTGGCCACCCATGTATATTATTCCTACTGGGTCCCATCCAAAAACTACTATAAGAAGCTTGATAAGCTTCTATGATAATTTTTATTGTCCTCTTCCAATAATAGTTTGAGATTCCACTATGTTTCTTGGGAGTATTATTGTCTTCCTAGAAGCCATGGTGGGCTTGGCATTCACAATATCCAACATTAAGATTTAGCCCTTTGTGTTATGTGGGTAATCATAGCCCTCACAAGTAATGAGGCGTGGAATATTATAATTTGACACTATATTAATGAAAGTTCTCCTTTTGGCCATAAGAGTTGGAGGGACATGGGGTTCCCTTCCCTTCTTGTTGCCTTTGTGTCTATCAAAGTATCAGGATCCTTCATCATTAGGAGCATTTGGAAATCCTGGGAGAGTGTTAAGCCATGGATTAGATGGAATAGCTAGACCTTCTGTTATGGCCTCTCCATAAACCAAATGAATGTTTTGTGGTCACCTATTATCACCTACCAAGGTTTCTCGCTTGCGTAGGTTCCCTGGGTTCATACACTTATATTATTTTACAAAGGTGTGCGATGCATAAAAAATTTCTTTTCTTGTCCTAATAGGGATTGGATCCCTTAAGATGACTTCAGAGTCAAATTTATGCTTAGTCATTATAACATGGACATTTTTAAGGCTACCACAGCTGCTCTCCCTAACTCCATGTTACACAAGATTTCTATGCTTTCACAATGACCTTGGTGGAAAGACTGGAAGTGGTATCCAAACACTATGATTTAAAACTATAAGGCTTGATTGATGTATGGATGGCTATATTATTGCCTCCCCATGATTGATAAGCTCAATCAATGGTGGAAGGTCTCCTCCCCTCAACCTTTTTGAATGCATAGGTTCTAGACTACTTGGACTCCTTTATTGGAGTCCAAAATTTCTTGTTTTTCCTGGAGTATTTTGCACCAAGGTCTTTCTCTTGGGGAGCATCTCCAACATTTAGGAATCCCTAACCTTCTTGCCCTTTTTTCTTCAATCTAAAGAATTTATCCATATTTTTTGGGTTTGTGCTCATGCTTATTCTCTTTGGGAGTGGATTTTTTCCTTTTTTAGACCCTATTACTTCACCACATTTGAGTGGAAGCATTTCATTTTGGGAGACCCCCCACCCTTGCCAGCTATTTTCTTTTAAGTGTAGCACTTGTTTCATATGGCGACCATGTTCAACATATGGAGAGCTAGAAATGATTGTATGTTTGGCAAGTGTTCTTCCTCTTTATACATATCTGCTTTTGAGAAGTCTAATATTATATCCTTTGTGTTTTTAGACTATAGTTCAAGCCAATAATATGGCCATGGAGGTCACTCGTATCTTTAGAAGGCCCGGCAGTCGTGAAAAAACTCCCTCAAGCTCTGTATTGACAGTTACTATTAATAATTCTTTGGTAATTGCTTTCTTCTATATATGACATGCTTTGGGACCACATCCTGTCTTGGCCAATCAGCCTTGGAGAAGTGAACCTTCTGGCTAGATTTATGGCGATGGCTATCTGGTGGTCCACATGGCTCTGGTTTGAAGTCTTATATTGTCATTTCTTTCCTACCCTATGATTATCAACCAACCTCAAATTACTAATATGACTAGGAGCCATGTTATCTGACATGTGATTGTCCCCATTAGTCTTTGTGGTATTTCCAAGTAGCATCCACCAAGACTAACAACTCGAATAATTTTTATTGTGAGTCCATTTCAAAAAAGAGATGGGAATACTCATAGCCTTCAAACTTACAGTGCCTTCCCTATTGGTAAATTCAACTATCATTCTTGGCATTCTTGTTGAATAAGCTCCTCTACTTCGCTCGGGACACCGTGTTCCCATTTGAAAAGTCTATCACCATCAAAACCCAAATTGACCAGCTTATCAACAACTTTGTTAACTTCCTGAAAGACATGTTGGGCTTTTTTGTCATGTCTTCCCTGGAAAAGGATCCTAGCGTCTTCAACAATTTTTTTAATCCTCCAAGGAGGTGTTTTCCAATTATTGAGGAGATTTATAACATGTATAGAGTCTCCTTCTACGATCAAATTGCCTTCTAAATATTTATTCATTTGAAGGCCTCTCCACATAGCTCTAGCTTTAGATTCGTTGTTTGTCCTTGTTCCCAAATATTTAGAAAATGCAAGCATCATATTCCCATTATGATCTTGCACAATGTCATCAGTGCATGCTCTGCTAGGATTTTCCTTAGCCACTCCATCAAAATTAAGCTTAAACCAACCCGTAGGAGGTGGGGACCACTTAACATTGGCTTTGGGGTTGACTACCCTAGGCATAGACTCATCTAACAAGGTTAAGATTAAATATTGAGCAATCGTGGTCTCCTACAGATGAGTTTTACCGCTATATTAAGGGATAAGGTTCACATTATCATTGGCAAAGGATATGATCCTGGAAATGATAGTTTGATGATCATGGATAGAATAATTAAAGACTCTATGGTTCCTTTCTAACCACACCTGCCAAAGATAGTGCTTGAGACAAATTTTCCACATGTATCTAAGTCTTTGGCTTTAAAATGGGCAAGGCCACTGGACGAACAAATGAAGTACGATGGCTAGTTTAACCCAGGAAATATTGAAGGCCTGAAAAACCCCACTTAGGACAGTCAAGGAAAAAGGGCACTCAAGGAAATTTTAATTCACCTTTTTGGAAATCATTTATCCAATGATGGAAGCAATAAAGTGCCTTAGTGTTAGATGTTATTGATTTGTTGACACCTATTGATCCCCAAATAAGACCATAAAAGGATGAAATAACTCTATCCAATCAAATATAAAGTTAAACAAAATTAATAATAAATGCTAGAGTATTAAATTAATTACACTCATCTACTATAATATGGTGATATACTATCATCACCATCTTAATTATCTAGTAACACATAGAGATAAAAGTGGAGGCATCAAATTGACAATGTGAACAATTAGATGAGCTAAAGGAGGTACCATATGACTTGCAACATAAGTTCTTGGGCCCACATGAGTACTAAGGATCATACAAAAAATATGAAAGGGTTTTTGGAAAATTATTATTATCATAGATTGTTAGCCTCATAATAAGTTGAGTGGTTGTAACCACTCAATGTAGGGTTCATGTATTAACTATTAGTTATGAGTTGTTGTATGTAGTTATTGTCCTATTAAAAGTTGGTATGCCATATTAGACATGCCTTATATATTTAAATAACCTTTTATCAATGAAGAATATTATTGAATCATTCTTTAAATAGTGGTATCAAAGTAGGTTATTGAAGGAAGATTTGGTTCTTCTTGTAAACCATTGGGTCTTTGATACTATTGGGACTGCCTAATAACAACACATGGAAAACATAACATGGAGGTAAATAAACATGACACGGAGTCAAATAGTACATGAATTAGCATGTTGAATAGTGAAATTAACCTCAATATGTTCATGGATTACAATACATATTTATAGAAAAATAATGAGCATTAGGGTTTGTAGAGAGGAAAAACCTAACCCTAACCCTAATCATGAAAGTGCATAGGCAAAGTGCACATTAAAATATTCTAACATCCCCCCTTAACATGAAATTTTTTAAATTCAAAAATAAGTCAAAAATATAAAAATAAGTCAACATTAGATATGTCCCCTCTTAATTTTGACACTCATTACAACATAAATATAGCATTGTGCTAAATGTGGAAAACTTGTCAAGCCCAAGTGACTTGGTGAAGATGTTAGCCACTTGATATTGAGTTGGTACATACTCCATGTGGATAAAGTTATCTTGGAGCATTTTTCTAATGAAGTGATGATAGATCTTAATATGCTTGGTTTTGGCATGGAATATTGGATTTTTGGTCATCTTAATAGTACTTT
Source organism: Wollemia nobilis (assembly GCA_028583015.1). Taxonomy (NCBI): domain Eukaryota; kingdom Viridiplantae; phylum Streptophyta; class Pinopsida; order Araucariales; family Araucariaceae; genus Wollemia; species Wollemia nobilis. The sequence goes on from JAQPPZ010014498.1 coordinate 3,981, forward strand.
AATTGTCATAATATATGTGTGCAAGACCATCTATGATTAGTATGACATCCTTAAGTATTTTCCTTAGCCAAATGGCTTCTTTAGTTGCCTCAAATACTACCTTATACTATGATTCTATTGAAGACAACGAAATTGTATGGTGTTTCATGGTGCTTCATGAAATAGTACCCTAACCCAACTAAAAGTAGTAACCAATAGTTGATCTTCTAGTTTCAAGACAACTAGCCCAATCTAAATTTGTGCACCCAATCAATGAAAATTCATCACATGTTGTGTACATAAGACCATGATGAGGGGTCCCCTTGAGGAATCTCAAAATCCTCTTAGCTACTATCCAATGGATCATATTGTGATCCTACATGAATTTATAATTAATGCCGATTGAATAGGTGATATCGAGTGTAGTTGAGGTTAAGTAGATGAAACTTCCAACTAGTTGTATATAAATGGTGCCATCAATGTTTTATTCATCATCACTATTAATCAATTTCAATCAGGTTTCCATGGGAGTGAGGGAGGGTTTACACTCCTACATGTGAAACCTATCTAAGAGATATTGAATATATTTAGCCTAGGAGATGTAGATCTTACCAAACTATTACCACATTTCTATGCCTAAGTAGTAGTGAAGGGGACCCAAGTAAGTCGTTTCATTTTTTTTGTATAAGTCCTCTTTGAGAAACCTTATTCTATCTATGTCATCACCTATAATGAGAATATCATCCACATACAACATTACCAAAATTATGTGCCTCCTCCAATGTTTCACATAAAGAGTATATTTTGTTGCAGATATAGTGAAACTAAGGTTAATAAAATAGGAATCAATTTTGGTTTACCAAAGCTCATGGTTCCTACTTCAATCCATATAGAGCTTTCATTAATATAAGGAATTTGTTTTCTTGGTCTTTGACTATGTATCCTTGTGGTTGATCAATATACACTTATTACTATAATGCACCATTGAGGAAGACACTTTTTATATCCATTTGATATATAGGACAATATTTTTGAGAGGCTAAAGCAATAACAATGCAACTAGTAGTCATATTTGCCACAAGAAAAAATGTCTCTTCATAATCAATCCCTTCTTATTGCTTATATTATTTAGCTACTAGGTGAGCCTTGTAGTGATCTAATGACCCATCTAATCTATACTTTTTTTTATACATCCATTTTGTGCTAATGGTGTATTTGCTTGAGGGGAAATGAACTAACTCCCATGTGTGATTTCGTTTAATGGAATCCAATTATTATTCCATGAAAAGAGTCCATTTAGGATCACCAAGTCTTTCTTCAAGATTAGAAGGTTCTGGTTGTCTTAGTACATTGGCCATGAGAGCATAGTTCACTTGGTGTCTTAGGGTAAAAGTCCTTTGACCTATATAAGTGGGTAATTAGCTTTGGGATGCATCTATGATAGATTGGACCCACTTAGGTAAAGGATTTGATGATGTGGAATTATCATTAGATGAAGGGGTATTAGGAGGTAAAGTAGGACATGGATCATGAGTGGGTATATCTTCATGTTTATGAAGGCTTTGACTTACGATGGAAGAGAAAGGATGAGGTGAGGGAGTGAGTTCAAAGGGAGAAACTATTTTATGATTTGGTTGAAATAAGGTGGCCATAAGAGGAGGATTTTATGGGGGATACACATTAAAGGTAACATACCTATATAGAAATATCCTTTTGGAAATAGTCTCATATAACTTATAGGCTTTGGCACTATCACTATAGCCAACAAAGATGCATTTGTGGCTCTTATCATCAAATTTTCTTCTTTTTGGATGAGGAATGTGAGCATAGGCATCGCATCTAAAGAATCTAAAATGGCCCACATAGGGTATATTTCCACTCCATAATTCCTCTAGTGTTATGTCATGCAAAGCCTTAGTTTAAGACCTATTAGTCAAATACACAATAATAATTATAACTTCTCCCCAAAATGTGTTTGGTAATGTAGCAGCAACTAGCACAGACTTTGCCTTGTTTGTGATAGTTTGATTCATCCTTTCAACTACTCCATTTTTTTTATGGGTATAAGGAGTTGTGAAATACCTCCTTATCCCATGATACTTACAAAAGATATTTTTTTTGGAGATGTATTATCCACCATTATCTTTCCTCAAGGTGGAGATCCTATAGTAACTTTCTCTTTCTATAAGTACCATGAATTACTTGAATGTATCAAGGGCTTGCTATTTATAATGAATGAGATATATCCAAATTTTATTTCTATAATAATAAATTAAAGTGATGTAATGTATGGGAGTGAATAGACATTTTCCCACAAATATTTGAATGCACTACCTATAACTGTTTATGGGCTCTCCAAGAATTTTTTGACTCAAAAGGTTTTCTATGGTGTTTGGAAATAACACATGGTTTAAAGAAGAATTTAGACTCCCTTAAGTGAGGAAGTCCTTTTACCAAACCCATTTTTTCCATTATTTGAATATCATGAAAGTTTATAGACCTATTATTTCATGTCATATATACTCCAAAGAGAAAGTAGTAGTATGTAAAAATGATTGAGTTATAGATTGGGTAAGGAGGTAATAGACACCATCCTTTTTTATTCCCATGGCTTTGACAGAGCCATTTGGTTCTTGAATATAACATTTTTCTTTGTCAAAAAATACAATATAACCCTTATTTATAAGTTACCCAATATAAAGGAGACTCCTCTTAAGGCCAGGTACATACAACATATCCAAGTTAGGGATATTATTCCTATTGTGCAAAGTAAGTGGTACATATTTGAAACCTTTAATGAGAAGACCATGTTCATATCAAAAAGTAATAAACTAGTTGTGGGTAGGTTGTATCTTGGTTAACCAATCCTACCTACCTATCATGGTTTTAACTATCTACGAGTCTATATACCAATAATATTTGTCTTCAACATTAATCTAATCTGCTACATACAATATATTAATATTATGGTCTTGTTGACCCCTTTGATTTCTCTGTCTATTTCTTTGATAGAAATCGATTATGAAATGATCCCATTTTCCATAATAGTCACACCCTTATTGGTTTTTAGGGTAATTTGGTTGTTGTTGAGACCTATTATTCTAAGGAATTCTATTAGGATGACCCCCTTGGGGTGGTCTTGATTACCATTTTGGTTGTTGATGTGGTTGTTAATGGTATTATATGGTTTTTGATGGTATTATTGTGGATGTTGATGCTACTAACATGTTTTTGATGATACTAATGTGGATATTGATGTTGTCATGGTTGAGACCTCTGTCTACCTCTCTAATTTTACTGATGTAGACCCCTATTGAGTCTATGTTGTAATGATGACTTGGTGGCAAAGACTTCTATTATAGAATCAATATCTTCATCTTTGATGAGGGATTGCTCATGTTGCTTAAGAATAAATTTAATCTCTTGAAATAGAGCACTCAATTTTTTACCAATTAGATTTAACATGGTATAATATGCATGAAATTTATAAGGGAGGCCATGTAACATGATAGGAACCAACTCACTATCAGGAAGATTTGAACCAACAACTAAGAAATAATTCCTAATATAATTCACTTCCATGAGATAATTGGTAAGTGAGCCTTTCATACAAATATTATTCAACTTATGTTTAAAATACAAGATTTTATCCCAACTAGGCCTATCAAATAGACCTATGAGTGCATTCCAAGATTTTTTTGGTGTAGTGGCAAATCTTACAATTTCTCTACATTGAAGCCTAGTAGATAGCTTGATTAAGCTCAATGTTATATTAGAGTTCTTTTCAAATAGTTCTTTAGTTGTAGCATATGTAGGTGGATTCAATGGGGGTTCACCTTGTTGTTTATATCTTACATAATTCCACATACTATACATCATTAATATTGATTCTATTTTAAATTTCCAATTCAAAAATGAATTACCTTCATCATTTTTTTGTGTGAAGCCATTAAGCATATTGTTGATACCATGAGTAGAAAATGAGTAAGAGAGGATTAAGCTCAACCAAGAAGGTAATTAGGAACATGACTTCCAAGAAAGTAACCCCCATAATATTATAAGGTACACCACTTAATATCCAAAATGTATGGAGGGTTCGCCTAGCTCTTCCACTCTGAATCAAGTGTTTCCAAAATTGGGAGGGAGCTTGAACACAATTGACCCATTCCAACCTAGGAGAGTAATAAGTTAGGGGTAATATTTTCTTGTTATAAATGTTCCTATTTTCTTTCTTAAGAAATAATTTCACCTTTGATGTGGCAAATAAATTCAAGTGTGTATGTGCAAATGGAACTACACTTGATTACAATATGAAATAAACCCCAAAGACATGTGGTGGTATAACAAGCATAAAATAAAAATAAAAATAAGAATAAGTAGAATTCAATTCCACAATAAATAGACTCCACAAGCAAGGGACAAGGGGCCCTAAAACACCCCTTGTGATGATTATTTTATTGAGAAGATTCTCAAACTTAACCTCTAATAGTACGTCAAATAGTTTTAAAATATAAATAACTTAAATGATAATAAAAGCCTTCAAATGTGCTAAATACAATAAAAAATCTTGTCTAATAATCTCTCAATACCATAAAAATAGAGCTTCTTTGAATGTGGTACAAGTTTTGTTTTAAGAGTGTCAAGCATTGTCGAGATTGTACTCCATTTTACAAGATCAATTTTGAGGTATAATTATGTAGATCATATAGTTTCAAAACTAAAAAATAACCCCACTAATGCATCCAAATCAGAAAATCCTTTACAAAAAGTATACACAAGGCTATACTCAATTACAAATGAGTAACTCAAAATAGCTAAAAATTACAATATCTCTAGCAATGAAGAAATTGGCACAATAAGTTTCCCAAGTACAAAAAGGTTTCTCCTACTATAAGTATTAAAAACACCTTCTATATACATCCAAATGGGGTTTTTCATCAAGTTTGTGGAAAGGTCTTGGAGTCACTTTGAGATGGAGATGCAACTTGCAGATCTAAAATTTTATGCGCCATATAAAAGTTATGTTGAAAAAGGTGCTAGTGTAGAAAAAAGGAACATTTTTCAAAAGAGAATATTACTTCCAGAAAACTAATATTCTAAAATATTTTTAAATTTATTTTTTGTTTTAATTCAAAACAAAATATTTCCCTATGAAAAAAATCATCTTCCTTTTGAAAATATTTGGCCATCGAAAAATAGTGGCTCTAATATGAATTGTCATCGTGGTTGTGCCTAATGAGAAACTCTATTACATTGGTAGGTTGTTCTATTAGAAATAACTAGAGTGTAGTATTCGAGGTTCCATATACCATGGTAAAATATATTACTGCTCAACTAGAACTAAAGGGAATAAATTTGGCACTTGCTTAGCTACTGCATTACTAGGAATGATTTTTTTTTGGACCGTGTGAGGGAAAAACACAAGAATACTTTTTTTCTTTTTTCTAGGCTAGGGAGATGGTGCACACACTTTAGAGGTTAGGGTGGGGGTGGGGTAGGTCATGCACTAGCACTCGAATTGTTTTTTGAATTTTTTTTTCTAGGGGGAGGAAGGGGTGTGCACAAAATATTTTTCTTTAGGGGGGGGGGAAGGAGGGGAGGAGGGTGTATAGTCAGGGGCACTTGGGCCAAGGGGGATATAAGGGAGGGTGGGAGAGAAATTTTGATTTTGATTTTTATTATTTTTTGTTGAGTATTAAAAAAATGAGTGTTTTTTTTTTAGATTTGTTTTTGAGCACTTTTTTTTGAAAAAAAAAAAAAATTTGTGCTAATTTTTCTATTCTTTTATTCATATATAATTGTGGAGTCCCAGGTTGGACAATGCAATAGTTTAGGATTTGGATCTTATTCAGGAGGTCCAAGGTTCAAATCATAGCATGTGTGGTTGTGTTTTAAATTCCTTATTGATAATCTTAGCTCTCCCCTTATGAGATGCCATGGTGGGATGGTGATGCCCAACCCTAAGTATTATTCGTAGTGGTTTCTCATACTACCCAAATAAATTTAAAGAGAAATACCCAAGGGCTAGGTGAATTTTTAAGTTCTAGTGCTTACCAAGAAAAGACTTATATTCAAACCCTAGGGGTATACCTATTTGAAAAGGCAGTAGTCTAACTTTAATCCACTAAGTGTGCACTATCCCGATCATAGTGGCACCAATCCTAAGCGACCGATGGTCATCCTAATGGTAGGTTAAACAACGATATGGAATAGGTGATGTTGGAGGTAGCCCTAGGACTTGAACCCTACTTGGTAGTAGAATAGGACTATGGATGTAACCAAATCCCCTATGGAGCAAAAAAAAATATTTGTATTCTTTGCAAACTAAATTATTTTAAAAACCTTTAGGTGTGTCTTCTAGAGAGAACACATTTTTTTAATTTTTGATTTATGCCTATATTGTTGTGAAGTTGAGATTTCATCTTCCATTTGCAGATAAATTTTTCCAAGCATGATTAAGGCTGGAACCATATAAATCCTCTATATTTGACTTTCACCCTCTTTTTGTAGCAACACAAACAATGTAAGCCCAAAATAAATGAACCAAATGCTACCAAACATGAATAATGAGCAATAAACCAAATACCATCAAGCACGAATAACAACTATGCATTATCACAACTATGACATCTCAAACACTTCCCAAGTTTTTAAAACACTTTTCTCTCAACGAGCCTAATCCATAATGTCAAAGCTAGGCATAAGAGTTTTTGTTTCTCATTCACAGGATCAACCAAAGAGGTTGCAAGTGAAGAGGATACTAAGAAAAAAATTATGCTAAGACCCTAGAAACATATACAAAATATTTAAATTCATGACAAAAGCAACCAAGAGCTATTGGATGGAAGATTTATCATGTTTGAACCAAACAGGCCAAGGAAAAGAGGATAATATCCCCAAACCAAGTAAAAGCTCTGATACCAAATGTTGGGACTACCTAATAAAAACACATGGAAAAAATAACATGGACAAATAGTATAGGCATTAGCCTATTGAATAGTGATATTGACCTCAATATGTTCATGGAGTATAATACATATTTATAGCAAAATAAGGGGCATTAGGGTTTGTAGAGAGGAAAATCCTAAACCTAACCCTCATCATGAAAGTGAATAGGTAAAGTTCACATTAAATATTCTAACAGATACCTTTATGAAAAAGAGCATAGACCTTCTTCTTGCTTTGATATAAAGGAGATCCAAAACACATTGTTAATAAATTAGAGGTTATGTGGAGGAAATCCTTGTAATTCAAGGAGGTTGTCTATGAGCCAGGTCCTACATAAAATTATGGAATTAGGTTGACAATGGTTATGTCTACATCAATGGCAACACTATAATTTCATCCTTACAGTGTAACAAATAAAATAGTATGGTATTTCGAGAGGGGGATTACCTATTACTTGCCACTAACTAGATTTCAAAATACTTAATGGTGTTGTCCTATTGCACAACCTTGGACATTAGGAATGTTTTATATCAAAACCTACTTATCCATATCTCCTTCAAAAATGTATAAAGAACCTTGGTGATAATGTTGTACATGTTAATGATTTGTAGGATTTGTTTTCCCAACCTCCTTCATCCTATAACTAAAGGAATGGTTCTTGAACCATGGTCCTCTGAAGGAGAACACTATCACTAGAATTTTATGTTTTGTGGCTATGCCTAAAACTTTGCTAATTTGATGAGGATATGAGTAGATACAAGGCCATGTTGAGGCTATGGTCGGTGATAGTGATGTATGGAGGTAGAAAATTATATAGTTGACGAGGAGTGGGTATAATCAAGTATTTCTATGCATGATTCAAATACACTAATTTTTCCATTCAAAAACAACTTTAAATGACATGAGGAAGATCATGATTTATGCATGATTTAAGTCCAAAATAAGGCACCAAATTTTACCTACAATTTACTAAGAGGAGAAACCAATTGAGGATATAGTGGCCACAACCATGAACTTGTGCCAAGAACATATTCTTTTGAGATTATCGAACACATAGATATTGCTAGATTTTTTAAGGCCTAAAGAGAAAGCTATGTTTAAATAATTGTGAAAGCATTGCTTTTATAATAGTGAATGCATTGCCATGTTATCTACATAAATGAGGTGCCTAAACAAAATATTTTAAAATCCTAAGTGATCCATTTATGTAATTTGATCATGTAATATTTATTGCCTGATCATATTTTAGATGAATAAAATATTATTTTTTTATTGTGAACTTACCATCAATTGAAGAGGAGGATTGACTATCTGTGGTGTATTCTAATGTTTGATTA
>JAQPPZ010014499.1:0-11530 GCA_028583015.1 Wollemia nobilis
GCAGTCAAGATAGTGAAACTGAAGACTGCATAGTGACGTGGACATAAGGACAAAATCCAATGAATAAGACAAAACCTTACATAAGGAATCTTTAATGATTTGAAATCATTTAAGATAGTCGTTACACACGGAAGGAAACAGATGCAAGCCCATGTGGAGAAAATGAAACGAAGGGCCACAAAATAGAAACGAAAAGCCTTTTTGGAAACCAAAACACAGGCATGCACAAGGGAAGGCAAAATGAAAAGCCATTGGAAAATGAAACGAACAGCCATTGGAAAATGAAACGAAAAGCTTCCTAAAAATTTTAAATACGCCAGGCAAGGATGTTTTGAAGGGTTGGAAATTGTTGCAAGTAGAGTTACAGATTTGAAGGCAAGAGGGCCATTCTGGACCTGTTTGGGCTATTTTTCTTCCATGGACTGGTTTGAGAAAACCAGAAATTTCTGTTATTGTAAAATGCCAAATTTTTTATATAGAAAATTTCAGAAAGTTGCATCTTATGGACAAGAAAGGAGTTATTTTCTGCATGCAAGATTAAATGTCTATTTTTCCCCTTTTCAGATTTTAGGCTTGTAAATGAAGTTTTATACAATTTTCTTGGTTGCTTCATGCGAATGTCTAAATATGAAAACCTCATTTAAAATCCTAGGATCTAGCACTTAGCTTATCCATATTGTGCTTGTTTTGCAGGTCCAATAGGTTAGGTTGCATGCATGGAAACCTCACATCTTCGGTTTTGTCGAAATAGGATAACATCATACTGAATGCATCTTGTGTTCCATTTTTTGCATTTCATTTTCTTTTTCTGCATTTTATTTTCAGAAATTTTAACTTTATTTTAATTTTTAGGCATTAAAATAAACATTTAAAAATTTTCAAAATCCAAAAACAATTTCACCATTGCATAGGCTATACTTCATACTTCCAATACGCACTTTGAAATTTTGTTTTCGGAGTTTTTTAGTATTTTTAAAAATTCATCGAAGTTGTTGTTTTATTACAGATTTTGAAAAATCCAAAAATAGAAAATTTCCATTTTTGGACCGAATTTCATTTTTTCAGTTTCATGTTTCATTCATGAGCCTATGATGACATTCATTTCATGAAAATTCCAATTTCATCGAAGGAGTTATGTTTTATGGCATTTCACAAATTTTCATTTTTTGAGCCTAAAATTACCCTCTCTTCATAAAAATTTTAATTTTACGAAAGAGGGGTAATTTGAGCACTACATCGTGGTCATATGAGGTCCAACTCACATTTGCTCTATTTTGGTTCAATGAACAATCAGTAAAGTTTCATGGTAAAATAAACCAACATTGCCCCTTGTTTACAATTACTTGTAATCACTAAGTTGTTCCAAGCATTTAAAGTGAATATCTTTATTTAAGATTACTAATACACATATGCAAATGCTAATATAGAGAACACCTTGGAGAAGTTGTTTGTTTAACTTCTTTGCAAGAGGGGATTTGGAACCCAAATCCTAAAGGAGAGTGTACTTTCGCAATTGGGTGAAAATACCACTCAACACACCCAGGGTGGAGTGATGAAAAGTTCCACCTTGCCCAAGTCAGTCAGGTTAGATGTTTTGTGGGGCCATGAGACAAGAGGGAACTACATTGGTTTGACCAAGGTTTTCTTCAGCTTGGTACTATATAAGATGTGTTAAAGGGGCTAGGGAGGTTTAGAACCATATGGGAGAGAGTATTTGACAACACTTTGGATCTTGATAGTTTTGCAAAGGATGATACAATCTCATTATTACTGATCCTAAGTGGAATGATCCAGAGGTAGCACAAGGTTATAAGCATTAGTATTTGGAAATTTTGCCATGATGATTTGATAGTACGAGGGGTGGTTGTCTAGGCCATGATTGTGAGAAACCCATTATTATAGAGGTATCTATAGAATGTAGAGGTAAATATAGATAAAGGGAGAGGTAATGACATAATATGCACCAATGGCAACACCACCACTTATAGCATTGGAACTGCTAGTGGTCATATTGGGCAAGGCTAAATCTAGTGGCTTGGCTTAGATGCCTTTGAAGTAGAGTAGAATTCTCTAATGATATAGGTAGCATAGCTAGAGAAAGCATTGTTGGGGTGACAATAGAGAGGAAGGAGATGGTTAGATAAATGGTGAGCTAGAAAGTAGTCTATCGGTTGGAGGAGGAGCAAGAAAGGCATATGGCCAAGTTATAATGGGAGTAGGATCAATTGTCTAAGGAGGCCATAGCAATATGATAGACTGTTGAGAGTCTGATCGTTGAGTAGATTGTACCAACAACATGAGCCATAATGGTAGGGCCAAGGGGAGGGTGTGACATGGTCATAATACTATTTGACTAGTTGCTGTAGGTACAAAGAGAATATTAAATCAATGTAGGGAGAGTTGTAAGGCACTTAGCATGACTTGTAGGTAGAGGTAAAGCAAGAAATACACTAAAAGGTAGCATACCATGCAATGGTTTCTATAGAGCAATACCTCTTATTATTGATAAGGACATGAACATCGACCCACTCTATGTTTGTGATGCATACCTCCTAGTAGTTGGTGAGGACCAACTAGAGGAGGGCCCCTTAACATAAGTTCACAGTTTTAGAGCAAGGATGCAAACATTGTCTACCAATTTTGAGTGTTTTTGGATTATTATATACCATTCTTGTACTCTTTATTGTACCTGATGCAATTTAATGTAATGGATATAACAACATTTATGGTTTATTGATGTTGTTATGATGTGATGTTGTAATGATGACGTGATATAATTATTTGGATAATATAATATAGAAAATTTGATCCTTGATTTTTTTAAATTCATCTTTAAATAAGGACTTATAATTTAGATTTATCCTTAATAAAAATCATCTACTTAAAAAACTTGAAAATTTGTTTTTTATATTATTATACTAGATAGTTGAAATAAAAATTTGATTAATTAAAAAAGTTAGTTAAATGTTGTTCATTAAGTAGTTTGATAGGGGCTCTAATAAAGGGGACTTAGTTAAAAACTTTACACTTACATTCATATTTATATTTATATTTTATAAGTTTATTGACACACAAGCATACACTTCAGTATAGTTTGAATACGATTTTTCAATAAAGATTTCAAAGTTTTTTTTTTTTTTGTTAATAACTTATTCTAATATTTGTTTGGAGGTGCATTGTTTAGGGATTTGTTTTTTTTGGGATGGTTCAAAGTTCAAATCAAAACATATTTAAAAGAGGATAGACGATGGTAGCAATTGTATGTTTGTTGGGACAATGATGCATTGGTTAGGGCTTTTGTTGGAACCAAACAAAAATTCACTATTTGAGCAATATGAATCAAGAACTATAAAATGAAATTCTTATGTTACTTTGTGCATGAAGAAATAAACTCAGAAAAGTAAACAAGAATGCAAACCACAAAAAAGGAGAGACAAAAATTTAACAAGGTTCACCCAGTGTGGACTACATCCTCGGAGAAGCTTCGAGTCCTTTTGCTTGGAGCCATTAAGTCTAGAAAGAAATACAACAACACCTCTTTGTTGTTCTATCTCTAATGAATAGTCAATGTAAGAGATTACACACACTCTTACTGTTTTGAACAGTCTCTATATTTCTCCTGATAGACAATACCACTCGACATAGCTCTGAATCATACACAACAATACATTACATATATCATATATATCACAACATATATATATATATGTCAGGCACCCTGTGAATAGCATAATATCATTTGTTATAACCATAACTATATTCTATTCCGCCACAAACAGAAACTCCTGCCTGGTTTGAGCCTTCTTCACACGGAGCATTGAAACTCCCAACAACTCCGTCTGTCACCATTCTCAACACGAGCTATTGCTGTTATGTTTTCCTTGCTATGTGAATATTGGTGGATCGGGCTCCATTCCAACAGTTTTTGTTTTTTTTTTGGGGGGGAAGATCTAAATTTCAGATCACTTAGAAGGGGATAGACTGGATTATAGTGACCGAGTGTTTGTGGATTGGTTGGGTCTCATTGACTTTGCTTGTTAACTTTGTTTTATCCAACATACAAGCATAAAGTTTATAGAGGCACTAAATTCTATGCTTTAGAGGGTTGGGGTGTTGTTGACTTCGTTATGCTTTAGCTAGTGGACTTAAATTTTATAGAGGTAGTAAATTATATGTCTTAGAGAATCAAGGTCTCGTTGACTTCGTTATGCTTTATTTGACAGAATTAAAATTTATAAAGGTAATAAATTCTATGTCTTAAAGGGTCGGGGTCCCATTGAGTTCGTTTTACCAAGTGGGTTTAAGGTTAAAATTTATAAAGGTAGCAAAGGATCAGGTCAGTTGACTTCATTTTATCTAATGAGGTTAAGGTTTATAGAAGCACTAAGTTCGATGTTTTAGAGGGTTAGGGTTTATAAAGGCAACAAGTTTGATATCCTAAAGAATCGAGGTCCCGGTTGACTTTGGTTTACCCAACGAGCTTAAAGTTTATAAAGGTCGATGTCCTAGAGGGTTAGGGCAAGTGTCTCCTTGACTTCAATTTATCTAATAAATTTAAGATTTATAAAGAAAACATGGGAGTCCAATGAGCTTTTATCTTTAAGGTTTATAGGTTTATAGAAGCAATAAAAGGTTTATGGAGGCAGCAAGTTAGATGGTTAAATCTCCGAATGGAGGGAAATGCTTCTGATCGTCGTCATATATTACGAGGGTCTTTGGCATAACTTTTAATGAGATGCCACAAAGGCTTAAAATATTATGGGGGTCTTTTGGCTCTATCTATATTATAGGATAACTTTTAATGAGATGCCATAAAGGCTTAAAATATTATGGGGTCTTTTGGCTCTTGATATTATAGGACTTGGTACGTTCTTGCATTTGGCACCATTTTATATTCGATGCTCAAAGAATATGGTGTATGCTTTTACGGGTTTTATTAAATTGCGGGTAGATAACCTTTGGGAGGTGCAACCTCTGCGTTTGGATGACACGTGCTTAGGGAGACGTGACCCACGGAAGAAATCATGTATGAGGACATGATGACGGTGAGGGACATCCGAGGGAGATCTGAGAGGTGTATTATTGAGTTTTTATTTAGAAAATTTAAGTTTAAATTTTGGTATAGGAAAAGTGAATTTTGTAGAAATTTAATTAAAATAGAATGTAAATTGAATGGATATAGAATCAATAAGTTTTATTATTAGTTAATAGAGATTTAGGCAATGAAATGTGTTGGATCAAGGTAAACTATCATAATGATTATTATTTTTTTGTGTTGGATCAAGGTAAACTATCATAATGATTATTATTTTTTGAATGAAAAAGAGCGAAATACACTCCATTAAAGAATAATTAAGCTTTTTTACATAAAAAAAATGGGCGGAAAAGATATTACACTAAGGCTTGCAACATTTAAGTCTTATTTTAAGGTAGCCTTTAAAATCATAGCAAAAGAGAGAAACCAATACAAGTTTTCTAAAATAATATTAATCAAAATTATAATTAAAACTTTGATAGTACTAAGAAATTTGTAGTCCAAGGAAATGTTAGATTTTGGACTTGTTTTCTTGATAAGATTTTACCTTTTTCTTAAAGAAAAAAAAACAGTATAAGGGAATTGGAACCCTTTTAACAACCTAAGTTTTACCTTAAATTTTTTAGTCTCAACAGTGGTGGTAAGTCCTTGGGTTTTATACCCCTCATACAAACCCAAGTTATTAATTTAACATTTATCCCTATGGGAACACCATTATCATAAAGACATTGTGTTCTCGTAAAGCGGCTCCAAGTTCAATTCACGGAAAAAATGACCCTCAATATACTCTAAGTTGTATGCTTCAACTATTACTTTATGTTTAAAATAAATAAATAAATAAATATTTAGAGGGAACGATGGATTGATGTCGAATGGAGGTAAGGTAGATGAATTCTGAATTTGTGATTTATGTGCTCATTAATTAAATTATTATTATTTTTTTTTTTGAATTTATATGGTGGAATCGGTAGCTGCCACGAATTCGGGTAGGCTGTCCAGCTTTTTATGGCCGTCACAGTATTCTTCACTGTCCGCCCTAGAAACCGTCACACAGATCTTCATACAGTCCGCCCTATAACCACCATGCCACAATCATTTTAAACCTTTTACACCGCTGAAAGCACCAGGGACAAGCGTTCAGTCCGACAAGCTCATTAATTAAATTAAAAGGCCAAAATGATTAGTATTATTTTGAGAAGGAATTAAGCGATTAAGAATTTGATTTTAATAATGAATTTTGGTTTTGATTTAAATATTTTTAAATAAATGATTTATGGTTTGAATCTTATAATAATTGAATGAATTTAATTATTGGATTAACTTGATTTATAAAGATGAAGTTTATGATTTTGGATTGTGATCAATTTGTTTAGGTTAGTTGTGTGTTTTTATTTACTTTGGTTTAAATTATAAAAAGTATGAATCACAGTCATTAAACTAATAATCTTGGCTTGGAAATAGTCAAATATTTTTTTAGAATAAACTCTTAATGGAGGAAAGGCAGATTAAAGGATATAGTTATAATTGATAATCTGTAAGTAGAAAAGGATATAGTTATAATTGATAATCTGTAAGTAGAAATTTAGAAGGGATTTTTATAATTGATTATTTTCAAGCATATTTATTTTTTAAATTGATCATTAATTATTTTTAACTCAGAAATTTAAAATTATTTATAATTGATTATTTTTAAATAAAAATTTAAAAGATATTTTGAAAATTAATTATTTTTTAGTAAGAAACTTAAAGAACATTTTATTATTGATTACTTTAGGCATAAATCTAAAGAATGTTTTTATAATTACCTTTAGGCATAAATATAAAGGATGTTTTTGAAAATTGATTACCTTTAGGTGTAAACCTAATGGATATTTTAATAACTGTGAACCAAAAGGACATTTCTAGAAATTGATTATCTTTAGACGTAAACTTAAAGGATGTTTTTGGTAATTGATTACTTTTAGATGTAAACCTAAAGGACGTTTTTATAATTGATTACTTTTTCAATGAGTTTACACAAGTTTTTTATGAGGGGTTTCGATCACCTCATATTGACTGGGGTTTGAACCTTGGACCTCTCAAAGAGGGGTCAAATCCCTTACCACTGTATTAAGCTTGCATGTATTATAATTGATTACCTTTAAGCATCAACCTCATGAATATTTTTGAAAATCAATTACATTTAGGTGTGAACTTAAAAGTATTAAAAAATGATTACCTTTAGACATAAACCTAAAGGACATTCATAAAAATTGATTACCTTTAGGTGTAGACTAATTGGTTCGACCAAACCCAGTAAGGGGGGCAGACATCCAGGGTTCAAATCTTGAGCCTTGTCGAATTGAACGCTTGTCCCTTTCTTGGTGCTTTCAATGGTGTAAAAGGTTTAAAATGATTGTGGCATGGTGGTTATAGGGGTGAACTATGCGAGTACTGTGTGGCGGCTTCCAGGGCAGACAACACAAAATACTATGGCGACCATAAAAGACAAACAATATACCCAAATCATCATGATGGCTGTCGATTCCACCATGTTAAAAAAATGATTACCTTAAGGCATGAACCTAAAGGAATTTTTTATAATTGATTACCTTTAAGTAGTAACTTGAAGAAAATTATGAAAATCGATTACCTTTAGGCATGAACCTAATTTTTTTTTTTTGAAAATTGATTACCTTTAAGCATAAAACTAAGAATTTTTTTGTAAATTCATTATATTTAGGCATAAAACTAAAGAACATTTTTTGAGTTTTTTTTACCTTTAGATGTAAACCTAAAGGGAATTTTAAAAATCAATTACCATTAGGCATGAACCTAAAGTGCATTTTGAAAATTAATTACCTTTAGGCATGAACCTAAAGGGTGTATACAAAATCAATTAACTTTAGGCATGAATTTAAAAGGTATTTTGAAAATTGATTACCTTTAGGCATGATCCTAAAGGATATTTTTATAATTGATTATATTTAAGGAAAAAATTAAAGGACATTTGGAAAATCGATTACCTCCAGGCATGAACCTAAAGGGTACTTTTGAAAATTTATTACCTTTAGACATAAACCTAAAGGATATTTTGAAAAGGATTCTAATT
Source organism: Wollemia nobilis (assembly GCA_028583015.1). NCBI lineage: Eukaryota > Viridiplantae > Streptophyta > Pinopsida > Araucariales > Araucariaceae > Wollemia > Wollemia nobilis. The sequence goes on from JAQPPZ010014499.1 coordinate 8,127, forward strand.
TACCTCATAGAAGAGGGTGATAGAAGACTTCATTGTTATGACAATTAATGATGCCCCTATTTGAGAAGAAAATAACATTATTGATTGATTGCCCTCACTTGTGTAGTGTTAGGGGGGAAGGAAAAATCAATATTTGGATTGGTTGATCTATCTATACCTACGAGACTTCATGGTATTCACAATGTAATTGGTGATGAAATAAAAGAAAGTAATTTGATAAGATTTGATATCAATACCTATGAATTTCATGGTATTCATCCTATGACACAAGGGTTGATAGAAATCTAAAATCAAGAGATAGATCATTTTTGCCATATTATAAACTAATGATAAAATAGAGTGGGTGTTTTCCATTGCATAATAGGTCTATAAGGTCACAAGAAGAATATGGAAAATTTTTGGTATTAATACCTACAAAAAATCCATGGTATTAATCATGTGGCAAGATGGTCCTATTTTAGAAGACATGAAGGATGTTATTTTGAGATAAATTTACCTTTAGATCAATACATTTTCTATAGCATGTTTCCAAAAATAGTAGGGGAATGAGAATGATTAGTTAGTCTTCAGCTAATTATACAAGAAAGGCTATAGGAAACATGTTAATGATAACACAAACCATGAGTTGACTCATAAATAGGAGACTAGGAAGACCTATTTTCATCACTTACCTAGTGCAAGTGCAATGCAATAATAAACTATATTGACTAGGATTATCATTTGCATCATTATAGATCCCTAACTAGATATGCAATAAGTAGTCTAAGCATAGACAAACATGTGCACATAGGCAAGTAGGATGGTAGGCAATAATACAATCAAGTAATCACCAAATAGTTGAATGCAATAAGTAAATTATATATACTTAGATATAACATTTCTTAAGATGCATTATGTTTATTTGTTCCTTAAGGTCTTTTCCATCATGTGTGGTAAGTTAGTAGGTTCTAAACCAAGTTTAGTGGTTATGATGAATGGAGCTAGCCAATTGGAATCAAACTTACCTTCGAGCTTAGGATAAGCTAGGATTAGGAGATTCACACTAGCAACATTTGCAAATCAAAAGGAGTTACAACCCAAGGGGAGTAATGGCTCCTCAATTTCCTCCTCATCACAATCCAAACAATCTATAGAAATGGCAATATCATGGGACTCAAATAAAATATTGGTTTTATCATCATTATTATATGAATAAGTAGGAAGAGGATCACTATGGATAGGAATATATTCTATCCCATAGAATTTGATATAGGATTTATCCTCCAAGGACTCCTTGATGTCCTATTTATGGAGGCCTAGTCCTTTTCCTTGATATCCCATATTGAAAAGTATTTATTTCAAGATAGGATACAAGTCTTACAAGTAATATGAGATGTACTATAGTTTGATCAAGATAGGGTTACTACCATAAATTTGCTCATCATTAGTAGTATTAGAACAAATAAAGGAGTAAATTCCTATTTTAACCATTTTACCATTCCTAGAAGGTAAGCCTATGGTTCAAGAAGAAGAAAGGATATTGACTAGGTCCAAGAAACATTAATCATCTTATGATTAGTGTTTGAATAGATTAGATTATTGGTTTAAAAATTAGATTCATTGTCATGGTATTCAATATTTAATGCTAATGACCTTAGTGCATCTATGAATAGGAGATTAGAAGAATAAGAAGATAATGAGGATGGATTAAGATATGGAAAAATATGAGTTTTTGGATTCTCAACCTCAATTACCTAGTAATAAGCAAAGAGGTCAGGGTCAACTAGAATATGAATTGTCTTACCTTGATATTTGTATTTAAGATACTCATGGAAAGTTGATGGAATGACTCACATTGCATGTATCCATGGACTTCCAAGGAGTATGTGATACAATAAATTCAAGATATAATATAAAATAGGGGTTAAGAACATAGTGTTCAAATTTAAGCAACAAGACTATGATGCCACTAGCCTCATGCTCCTTATTGTTGAATTCTCTAATAAAAAGATTGGATTTTTTCAAATATTACTAATTTAACTCAAAATTGCTAATGAATTTCAATCTACACACATGAAGGGCTAAATCATTATCAATGAGGATTCACTTTACCAAGGTATCATTGATATAACTAATGATTCAGAGAGGGAGTTATTTGACCATAGAGATGGATGAAATATCATTGTCATAAAATGATATTGTTGCATGGTTTACACTAATAAACCTGACTACAAACATGAGATCATTAAGGTTTATATGTTGAGGAACAACTTGTTTACTCAAAAATTTGAGGATTTTCCTACATGTTGTAGAGGTCTTTACGAATTCAAGGAGAGATATTTTTATTAGGATATTTTTCAATTATTGTCATAAATTGAAGGTATCATTGTCCTTGTTAGATTAGATGATTAGTGGTGGTCCTCTAGAGGAAGAAGTTATTTTTGAGTGGAGGACCAAAGGAGGTCTAGAAGGTTGATTATATGAGGGGTTCTTATGTTTTTGCCTTCCGATAACACAAATAGAGTGATTGAGAGAAGGTATTATTTCCACCTTTATTTGATTTGAGGGTGGAAAAATTCTATATTGAATGTTATTTGCTACCTTTTAATCATGGTTGTACAATGATTCTTGAAATATTCTAAGATATTTTTTAGAGGAGGATTGGGAGTTAAAGCTACTAGAGAAAACTTGATCCTTCTCTATGAGGTATTGGATAATATTTCTAAGATTTTTACATCTATTTTTTGAATAACCATTGACATGATGGAAGGCACACTTCTCCTTAGGATATAACCAAGAATTTTTCTCCTTTTTAGTAGCTAAGAGGATAATAAGAAGCTCCATCATTCTATCCTTAAGGAGCTAATTGAGGATAGCTAAATGGGGTTGGCCTAATTTAGTTAATTGTATCTTGGGTTTGGATTCAGGATTCTATACACCGAGCTTCTAAATAATTGCTATAGTATTTAAATTATTGGTCTGACATGAGTCATTGACTCTACCACTCATAATATGTTTATTTTGATATTTCCCCTTCAGATGGAAGGAATATTTATCCTCCTCCTTTTAGAATTTTGATTTCAAATGCTCTCTTTTGAGGAGAATGGTCTCAACTCTCTTATTCATTTTGATTGCATCTTCAAAGGAAGACACAATAGTTATCTCTAGGTAGAAAACTAAATGTTCATTCAAGTCACCTATAAAAATATCTAGAAGGTCTCTTAGTAGGGGGATATACTAAAGCCTTCCCACCATGACTCACCAACTTTCTAAGAATTCAAAAACGACCTTGTCTTTGGTTTATTTGAGTTTATACAGGTCATTAAAGATGACCTTTTATTTTATATATATAGAAAATTGCTAGAGGTAAATCTTGATAAGGTATTGGTTAAACGTACAAAACCCCGATGATAAAAGGGAGGAGT
>JAQPPZ010014502.1:0-103094 GCA_028583015.1 Wollemia nobilis
AACCTCACTTATTGACTGCTATGCAAGTTAAAAGGGCCTTAAGGAAGGATTATAGGCTTTATGTGGTAAAAATGAAAAAGAAATAAGAAACTAAATTGAGCTCTGCTCTATTCCAAAAGTATCTAGTTATGAATGAGTTTACAGATATTTTTCCTAAAGACCTACCTAGACTACCACTAAAGAGAGAATTTGATTTTTCTATTGAGTTATTACCAAGAGCAATGCCTATATCTAGAACTCCTACCGTATGACTTCTATTGAATTATAAGAGCTTAAAATTTAACTTCAATATTTATTAGAAAAGGGGCACATCAAACCTAATGTTTCACCATGTGGAGCACCAATTTTATTTTTTAAGAAGAAATATGGATCCTTTATATTTCTAGTGATCCTAGAACCTCACTTATTGACTGCTATGCAAGTTAAAAGGACCTTAAGTAAGGATTATAGGCTTTATGTGGTCAAAATGAACAAGAAAGAAGAAAGTAAACTGAGCTCTGCTCTATTCCAAAATTATCTAGTTATGAATGAGTTTAGAAATGTTTTTCCTGAAGACTTGCCTAGACTACCACTAAAGAGAGAATTTTATTTTTCTATTGAGTTATTACCAAGAGCAATGCCCATATATAGAACCCCTACCATATGAATTCTATTGAATTACAAGAGCTTAAAATTTAGCTTCATCATTTATTAGAAAATGGGTACATCAAACCCAATGATTCACCATGTTTAGCACCAATTTTATTTGTTAAGAAGAAAGATGGATCCTTGAGATTGTGTATTGAATATCACATGCTCAATAAGTTGACTATGAAAAACAAGTATTCCTTACCAAGGATTTATATCTATTTGATAAACTAAGAGGGGTAACAATTTTCTCAAAAATTAACCTTAGATCAGGATACCATCAACTAAAAAATTGAGGAAGATACTTTCAAGACTGCCTTTAGAACCTGTTATGGGCACTATGAGTTCATAGTGCTATCCTTTGGCTTGAAAAATGTGCTTGCTGCTTTCATGAACTTGATGAATAGTGTGTTTTAGGAATAATTACATCAATTTGTGCTAATATTTCTTGATGATATCTTGATCTATTCTCGAATTAGGGATGAACATGATCAACACATGAGAATAGTCCTAGAAATTCTTAGGAAAAATTAGTTGTATGGAAAGTTATCTAAGTGTGAGTTTTATTCATCACAAGTGCAATATTTGGATCACATAGTATTAACGGATGGAGTTGTAATGGACCCCAAAAATATAGAAGCCATAGTGTACTGGTCAGCACCCACCAACGTATATGAAGTGAGAAGTTTTATGACAATGCTAGGATATTATAGGCAATTTGTAGAAGAATTTTCAAAAATTACCTTTCCCATAAACAATTTGCAAAGGGAAATTTTTTCAAATGGACTCCACAATGTGAGGAAGCCTTCAAAATACTTAAGGAGAAGTTGACAATTGCACCTTTTTTTAATATTCTAGATCTAAGTAAACCATTCACAGTTTGTACGAATGCTTCTCTAGAAGGGCTAGGAGGTGTCTTGATGCATAATGAGGTCATTGTGGCATATGAATCTAGAAAAATTAAGAAGAATGAGGTTAATTATACCACTCGTGACTTAGAACTAGTTTTCATAGTTCATGCCCTCAAAATATGGTGGCACTACTTGTTGGGTAAACCTTTTGAATTAAAAATAGATCATCAAAGTTTGAAGTATATCTTCACCCAACCATTATTAAATGCTAGACAATGATGGTGGATGGAATTTTTGGCTGAATATGATTTTGGGATAGAGTATATTAAAGGGAAAGAAAACAAGTTGGCTAATGTACTCAACAGAAGAAGACATGTAGCTACTTTAACATGATGTCAGTATGGATTGGTAGAGAAAATTAAAAAATTGTAGAAAGATGATGAATTTTGTAATCAATGTCAGATTAATGTCAAGCAAGGACCAAATATGAATATGAATTTTAAAATAAAATATAATCTACTATATTTTAGAGATCGAATAATGGTCCCAAATAACTATGAGTTAAAAAATATCCTATTACAAGAGGCACACTATACTCTATACTCTGCTCACATAGGAGTAGTGAAAATGTGTGAGAACTTGAAGAAAGATTACTTTTGGCCTAGAATGAAAAGAGATGTAATCTATTTTGTTGAATGTTAGAAGGTTAAAGCAAAACATAAACATCCTAGGGGATGACTTTACTCTTTTGATATTCCAACACAAAAATGATAAGTGATTTCCATGGAATTTATAGTTGGTCTCCCCAAGAATCGATTTTGGTATGATGTAACTTTTGTTATAGTTAATAAATTAACTAAGGTGGCACATTTTATACTTGGCAATACTCATGATAATGCTCCTACAATAGCTCAGAATTTTATTAAATAAATTGTGAGACTACATGGTTTCCCTGAGTAATTATCTTTTATAGGGATTCACGATTCACTTTTAAATTTTGGTAAGCTTTGCACTAAGCATGGGGTAAAAATATTAATATCAACACAGTCTATCATCCTGAAATGGATGGAAAGACCAAGAGGGTCAACCAAGTGTTGGAAGATATGTTACGTATGTACTACATGGACCACCAAAGTAAGTGGGAATATTACCTCTTCCTAGTAGAATTTTCTTATAATAATAGTTACCATGCCACATTGGGCATGGTCCCATTTGAAGCCCTATATGGGTGTAGGTGTAGAACATAGTTGATATGGGATAATTTAGATGATTGAGAAATGATCGGTCTTGATGCTATGAAAATAATGGAGATATAGTTGAAATAAATCTACCAGTGACTTTGAGAAGTTACATATCATCAAAAGAGCTATGATGACCTAAACCAAACTCCTAGAGAGTTTTCTATTGGTGATAAAGTTTTCTTGAGAGTAAAACCAACCAAGAGCTCCATAAAGTCCACTAAACTTAGCCCCATATTTGTAGGACCATTCAAAATCATCACCAAAATCAATCTTGTTGCTTACAAATTAGCTTTACCACCTAATTTGTCCAAAATCCATAGTACCTTCCATGTGTCCCTCATTCAAAATTATGTGGTTGATCCTTCACTAAATAAATGCAAAAAGCATTGAAAACAAGATATGCAAGATATTATATATCTTATACATAATATCTATAAACACCATTTTATATTTCCAAGTTGTTATATAGTTCTTCAATGTAATTCATTTATAGTTTCACAAGTAATTTCCCGAGTATTTCAAATAATCGCAAGACTTATTTATAACATAGAATGCAGGCTAATATCCAATAGAAACAACCTTTTATTTTTACATATATAAATATGCTCTTATACATAAAAAGCATATTATCATATTTTTCTTTAGGAAAAATATCACATAGAAAACACATACTAAAAGAAAGTAAACCAAGTCCAAGCATTCACAATTCAAGTACTCATATTTGGGACAAACTAACCTGTTACATTAGTTGGAGGAGTAAAAATTCTAATTAAATAAGCAACAATCAACACCACAGAATGTATGCAGCTCCACTTCCACCAGATAAAATAGAACGTTTTCCATATTTCAAATAATTGCATCTTTACTCGCAAAATATGGGATTCATTCTATTTTCTCTAGCAAAAGTGGAGCTGCATTCATTTTGTGGTGTTGATTTTTGCTTATTTGGTTAGAACTTTTACTCCTTCAATCGACGTAATAGGTCAGTTTATCCCAAATTTGAGTACTTGAATTGTGAATACTTAGCCCTAGTTTATTCTCTTTTAGTATATGTTTTTTGTGTGATATTTTTCCTGAAGAAAAATATGATAATATGCTTTATATGTATAAAAGTATATTTATATATGTAAAAATAAAAGGTTTTTCAACTGGATATTAGCCTACATTATGTGTTGTAAATAAGTCTTCTGATTGTTTGAAATACTCGGGTAATTACCTGTGAAACTATAAATGAATTACATTGAAGAACTATATAACAACTTGGAAATATAAAATGGTGTTTATAGATATTATGTATAAGATATAAAACCCTGGTATACATGTTTAAGGCGTGTTGTCTGAAGTTACTGCATGTTGAAAACAGTTTGATTGCATATAGTTGCATAACAATTTAAACCGTGTTGACCCAATAAGAGAGACCATTATTGTCCTTCTGCTATGAAACCACCTAAAACTAGAGCCTTCATAACCACATGGATAGGATGTGCTCTATGCAAATTTTAACAAGTTGGATGAGATGAGCTTACAATGTCAATAGAAGCAAATATGTTCCTAGTCATAGTGATGCTTGAGAAAACACGTTGATGGACAGGTTAAACAAGCACTTTGTTATTTTGTATATTTTTTGAGAGATTGAATTGCACATTGAAGTTAAAAAATATTTAGTTCCACCTATGTTTATTATGGGTTTGAATTTATACATCTATTATATCTCTTTTCTCAATATGTCAATATTATTAAAAGGCAAATATTTTACCTAATGAGTTTTTAGTAATTTTGTGCAAAATTGAATCTGTGAATTTGTGATGTTTATTTTTATGTTTTTCTTTTAGATATTAATATATGATAAGCATTGTAACTAGGGTTAGCTATACCTTCATTCCTTAGCAAGAAAAACATATTCTTTTACCTAATTAAATGTTAGTAGAAACTGAAGGTTTAATTTATACATTACAAATGTCTTATCAATAATTTCTCAAGTATAGGATTGTCGTCTCAAACATCACACTTAGATGTATCTTCTACTATAGAGAATTCTTGGATAAAAAAGACTTATATCTTAGAAGCAAGGCCAGTTGAACCATAATTTCTAATAGTCTTTTGAAATATCAAAACTAGTTTATATATGTCTACCGTCTCATAAAGATAATCCAAAAGCAAATAAACTTATTATGGGAGGATTCATTGGTCTTAAATTGGTGTGCCTCCTCATAGTATGTTCACCCAGTCAGTGGTGTACTATGCTAGGTTATATTATAATAATAATAGTTTACCTTTTTACAAAAATAATACATTAAAAAAATGTATTGATTAATGACTACTTTAATTATTTTCCATAATCGAGAAATCACGTAGTCAAAATTAGTTTAAGGTTTTTCCTCCTTGGATAAATCACAAAAGTGTATTTTTAAACTTCATTCATATTTTAAAAATCATGTCTTAAAGATAAATTCTTTTATTCATGTTAAAATATAATGTGGCAAAATTCTTGAAAATATTTTTAAGGTGTTAGCTTTTATCCTTCGATGGTTTTGTGAAAATAGATAAACACACTAACCTTAATGTGGCTTATACATGTTAATATTCCTTTAGTCTATAGTTTCAATTTTAGGCAATGCTTGTATAAAGTGAAGAGTTCATGAGGAGATCCAATCACGTGATTGTTATATGGAGGGTATAAATTTAGTTTTAAATGATTAAGACTTAAAATTTGAATGAGCTTACACTTTAAAATTATGTATCGTGTTTGTGAACTTTTATAAATTGTAACTTTTAGTTTATTATTATATAATTTTTAGAATAGATTTTAAGTGAAATACTATGTTTATTAAATTCTATTTTTCTAGAGTAAAGCAAAATAGCTTTAGAATGTTTTAATCCTTACTTTAGATTTATATATTAGGTATTATTACTTTTATGGAGTATCTTGCTTATTGAATATTAGCTTTAAAAGAATTTTTTTTTTATATATAAATATACCAATCAACATGAATTTTTATATGTGGAAACATCTTATATTATAGGAATTCTTATAGATATTTATGTAAGTTAAAAAATAACATGAAAGCTTTTATCTCTTGAAAACAAAAATTTTAGTTGAACTTTTCATAAGAAAATGGGTTAATACAATGGTTAGTTCAAATGAACTTATTAGATGAAAAAGCATGACCTTTAGTCTATCATCAATAGAGCAACTATTAAACCATCAAGAAGTATGAGCATCCACCCAAACTCTGACAACTCGTAGGAGGTGGTTGTTGTAATTCAGGGATAATTGTTCTCTAGAAAAATTATGAGGGTCAATGGACTATATGCTATGGAGAATAACGAATTATGGAATGGGATGTCATTCTATATTATCGTATGAGGTAGTATCATGAGGGTTATCATGATGCATAAATAAGTTACGAAATAGCCAATACTAACTCATGACAAGGGAAGCTAGTCTTGGGATTAGAAGGTCTAGCGATAGATGATATGAGATATATTATCATCAACTGTGATATAATCTGAGGTACCCAGACCAAAAGCCAGAGTATTGGTGGGCCCTAATAGCATCCATAAAAGGATAGAATATTATCAGGCATTGGGCATAATTACGCTAACTCTAGCATGGGCTTAAAGCTAAACATGAACTAGGACCAAGTTAAGGATCTATGAGATCAAATTTCTCCATGCTACGAGATGGGAAAAATATGCATCTACCATTTTAGGTGTTATGGGCCCTGGGAGGATAAACCCCTTCCAAGAACCTAGAACTTGAGTTATGAGAAGGTGGATCTCATAAATGGTAGCCTATTGTGGAATCTGGTCAATCTCGAGAACTCGTGACTCTATCTACAGTGGACAAATATCTCAAAGTGTAGAAACTTATGTCTATGTAATACTATAAATTTTGGGTTTGTAATAGTTAGATTGTGACTTTGAACATGTTTATAATGAATTTTTGACTTTGTATTTTTGTCAACTCGGGTGAGTTGACCTAGGTTGTTACATATAACCAACTTTTGAGGAGCATTCTAAGTAGCATTTATGTTTTTAATTTGAAAAGTCAGTTACACCATATCCTATGACATGTTTATTTTTTTATTATCCCTTATTAGAGGGTTTTTCATCTTCTTTCTTATTATAGTTAAGTTTCCCTTGTTTTATGAGGACAACTTCTACTCTTTTATCCATATCAATGATTTCTTCAAAGGAGGTTAGGTTTGTTATTTCCAAGGGATATGATAATTTTTCATAAAGGTTTCATATGAAAATGTGTAGGATTTATTTAGGAGGAGGAATGTACTAGATTTTCCCTACTAAACCTCCCTATTTGGCTAAGAAATAAAAAAATTTCTCATTTTTTGATTGTCTAAGTTGATAAAGATTATTTATGGTGACCTTATCATCAGTAGATCAAAAATTGTTTAAAAAAGGCTTCCATGAGTTCTTTGAAATTTGTGATAGAGTGGAAAGGTATTTCAAAATACCGTTCTAAGGATAAACCACTAAGGCTTTTAGGGAATAAACTAAGGAGAAATTTTTCATCGCGATTGATGTCACTACAAGCTATTTGGAACAACCTTATATGGTTAATGAGGTCTTGCTTTCCATTGTACATTTGAAATTTAGGAGTTTCAAAGTTCTTTGGAAATGGATGGTTAAGGATGGTTGGGTCTAACAACTCATTATAGAATTCTTTAAAAGAGTACTTTAACTTAGATTATCCTTGGGGAGAGGTAATTTTATGCTCAAGTTATTCAAACTTGAAGTCACTTTCTTCTAAGTATAATATTTTAGTATTGATATCTTGGATATAATTTGATGAAGGATTTACTAGTAATGTCATTATTGTTTGTGTATGTTTTTGAGAAAAGCTTTTAATCATGAAAGGTATTTTCATGAGAGTGGAAGAGTTTTAACTTGAAGTTATGGTGGGAGGGACTTGGATAAATTCTAAAGAACACAAGCTTATATTGAGAGGGGGGGTGAACAATATAAGATCACTTTTTACTTTTCTTTCCCAAATAATATTAATCAATATAATCAATGGTAATATCAATAGCAATAACCAAAGCAATGCACAAATCATCACATACAATAGAGACACATATTTTAATGTGGTTCACCCAATGTGGGCTACCTCCATAGAGAAAATATTTCTCAAATAATCTCTTGGGAATCCTTCCCAAATTACAATGTTTATGGACTTATGTCCAATGGAGATGTTGATCCCCTAATCTCAAGTTTGTGTATTTATTCCATAGGAGAACTCTTTCCCCTTCTACTCTGGCTAGTGATCTTCTAGAAGACTCTGTATCTATGTTGCACTGACTGGTGGATCTCTCTCCACTTGAAGACTCCTCACTCATATCTATATTCAATTGTCCTAGCTACCGGATATCTATCCACTGAGACTCTATCCTCTATACTTTGTCACCTCCAAAGCTCTATCTCAATACTATACCAAACATAGTTAAGTCAATCTAGCACAAATTTGCTCAATCTCTTGCACTAAACATAGTACAGTCGATCTAGTATAATTTTTCTTAATAGATTCACTCAGAACTTGCTAAAATATTCTCAATAGTTCCACACATAACCTACTCAAATCTACTCAATAGGTCCACACAGAACCTACTCAAATCTACTCAATAGGTCCAAACAGAACCTATTCAAATATGGTCAACAAGTCCACACAAAACCTACTCAAATCTGCTCAAAAGGTCCACACAAGAACCTATCCAAATCTAATCAACAGGTCCACATAGAACCTGACAAAATTTTATTAATAATTCCTCTCTAGGACTTGCTCAAATTTGCATTGCAAGCTTTCACAAAAGCTTACTCAAATCAATCCACAAGCCTTCTCAAAGACTTGTCTCAAATCTATTTAACAAGCTCACACAGAACTTGTCCAATCACATGGAATCATAAATAGAATTGTTAGAGACTCAATATATTCTAAGATCAATGTACAATCAATATCTCAATTCAATATCATAGAAGCATAAAGAGAATTGTTAGAGACTCAATATGTTCTATACTCAAATCCCAATCTCAACTCAAATCAATCTCATAGAAGCATAAAGAGAATTGTTAGAGAATCTATATGTTCTATACTTAAATCCCAATCTCAACTCAATAAATATTATAGAAGCATAAAGAGAATTGTTAGAGACTCTATATGTTCTATTCTCAAATCCCAATCTCAACTCAAATCAGAATATAGAATAGTTTGTTTCTAGGAACTTGAACAACCACATGCATCCTCTTGACTAGGCGTAATCAACTCAACTCAACCAATCACCTCAAGGATCAATCCTTACCCACAAACCCTAGTCCAAGAATGTATTAACCAACTCAAAAAATTTCCAACAATGCTCAATCACAAGTCTCACATAACAATGATACTCATGTTCTTCTCTAACTCAAGTTCAAGTTCATTTCACAATCAATGGGTTTCAACAACAATTCTTATAAAACAAGGTTTTTAATTACAACTCTCAAACTAGAAAACCTTGAAGCATTCAACCAACCATTTTCGAAAAGTAAACCATAATCAATCCTTTTCTCTCCAATGATATTTCAGAAATCAACCACCATAAACAATCAATAGGAGAATGTGCCCATACCTTTTTGATGCCAAGAAGTTGTCCACAAAATCTGCCACACTAAGCACAACTTTCCTTTCCAATCTCAATAAGGGTTAGTGGACTTCAAATAATAATCACAAGATAAAGAATAACTCAATTTACACCTTTTTACTCCAACTCAATAAACACATCCACCAAAGTCCTTTTTAATAAAATCCCTTATCAAAATAATAATCAATAAACCTCTCAAGAATTATTTTATAACAACTCCTTATTTCTCCTAAACCTTAATTATCAATTTTATAAACATCAATTAAATCAAAAACTTATCCAATATTTGAAATAATAATAACAACCCTTATAAATAAAGTTTAATTAAAACTTTAATTACTTCTAACCACCTTATAACTCCAACTTAGGGCCTTAACAAAATAATTGAACCAAAAAAATGTATTTACCTCCTCAAGGGGATTCGAACCCCTGACTTGCCCACATCGTGAGCGTCTTAGCCGTGACTAAGGTTGCCACATGAGCTAGCCACTCATTCGGAAGGGGAAGGCACAACGTGCCTTTAACCCTTTCCTTCTTCTCTGCAAATAAAAAGCACTTCGAGTGCTTTTCTTCAAAAACCTTCCAATGCAGTCAAGGGGATTCGAAACCTTGATGTTTCATCTGCCCCACGACTTAGCCAAAATACAATTGCAAATGCGCCATGCTATCCATGATGCCTTTTGACTTAACCACACTTTGTATTATGCTTTCACTTTCTAAAGGATTTTTCACGAGCTCAATTTAGATTCTTTTACCAATAATTAATTCACGAGCAAGGATGATCTTTATGAACCTTAGGTATCCCCTTTATATAGTCTCCTCATTATTTTCAATGACGTCAGTGGATAACTTGCATATTTAATTTAAAATTTAAATTTTAATTTTAAATAATTTAAATTTAAACTAAATATTAAAAATTAAATATCTCCATCACCGGGGCACCTTTTTTGATGAAACAAAATGCCAACTTGGGTTTTAAGAAAAACCCAGTTCAAATCTACTATCCATATTTTTAAATAAAACCTTTTATTTTTCCTACCTTGGTTTTCACAAAAACCCTTCATAGATCCTTTTGACATTAAATAACCTTTTGAAATCAATGACAACATTTTAGCTTAGGGACTCAAAATGTCCAACAATATCCCCCTTTGTCATTGATGGCAACCCAAATCCTTTTACTAAAATCTAACCTTCTTTTTTTCTCCCCCTGGCTTAATGCTCTCTTAGATATCAAGTCTCTCCCTATATCAAAGACTCTCCCCAAAATACACAAATATCTCCCCCTTTGACATCAATGGAAAAGGGTTACCTTTGGGGCTTAGGGCTAAGAATGAGCATCTTATCTTAGCCCCTCCCCCACCTCCACATGAGGTGGTTAATTCAGGGGTGGGAGTATTTCTACTCCCTAAAAACACTATTCTCCGCCTTTATCTTTTCCTCTTCATTTTTGAGTTTTTTGAATCCTCTCACTATTTATTTCCAAGTCATCATCCATGTTCTTGTTTCTATTCTTGTTCTCATCCATATTCCTATTCTTGTACCTATTCCTATTCTCATTATTTTTTGAGTCTCTATTCCTATTCATCTTCTTTTTTATGTTCATGTTCATGTTCTTGTTCATATTTTTGTTCTTGTTCATATTCTTGTTCCTGTTCATGTTTGTTTCTAGAATATTTGCTCTACACCATATTGCTATGTGACCATCATTATTGCACTTATAACACTTAATGTTATTATTTCTTGAATGTGCAACTATCTTAGGATTTCTCCTAGTGAAGCCATATCCTCTTCTATCATGAATCCTGCAATTCATTGCCTTGTGACCAAACTCATTACATGAATAAAAATATCCTTGGAAAAGTTGTTCTCTTCCATATACCTATTTTTCATGTGTCCTACACTATGAAGCCATGTTCCCAAACCTGTGGCATGAAAAACATCTTCCATTGAAGCTTCCTTGTCTTGACCTCATTGGTCTCCTATTCTGATTATTGTTCCATCTATATCTTCTTTGCCCATTGTATCTTTTCCTGCTAGACTCACTGTAATCTGGCTCATCCTTAGAAGTTTCACTTTCACTTTTGCTTACATCTGAGAATCCCTCTTCTAAAGTACCTTCTTCTTCAAGACCTGAAGTATAATTTTCTACCCATTTATTTTGAACCTATTTAGAACCAAGACCTATTTTGTTTGATGCTCCTCTTTGTATCCTAACTATTTTATCCACATTATTTGTATTGGTTACATACTTGTATAGCTGATTCTTGAAGTCCTCTAGATCTTCCTTTATTAGTGCAACATGTGTTAACTTTTCACATTCCATAATCTTTGCTTCTAAATTATCTTTGAACTTGCTTGCCTCATCTTTTGACTTCTCTAAATCCTCTATGAGAAATAATATTTCTTCATCACATTATTGAAACTGACTTTCAAGCTTAGAGTGTTGCTTTCTTACTTTCTTTACTGTGTCAAGAGCATAGATAAGTTCTCCCTTGAGATCATAACCATTCTCTATTGAATAGTCCTCTATTTGTTTTCCTTTGTCCATATCATTTCTTTCTTTTGACTTATCTTCTATAGGATCACTCACTTCTTCTTCTTATAATGCCATTAGAATATTCTCATCCAGTTTACCAAGTGCATATTCAAAATCAAAATCATCATCACTAAAACTATAACCATCCCTTGTGCAATCATCTTCAAGATGTCCAAATTTACCACATATAAAACACTTGAGAATAACTGGAGTCTTTTTCTTAACTGGATCTTTTTCTTCAACCATAAACAAGACTTCATCTCTATAATTGTCTGAAAAACTAGCATTACTATCAATTGCATAATTACTTGTATTATCCGCATAGTAGATTGGCTCTCCTTTTTCTACTTCTTGTCTCCCTTGTTCTTACTTAGAACTAAGTCCTGTTATGGTGACTGATGACCTTTGTGCATTGATAGTCCTTTCCAAGGTCTTTGAATTTTCCTCAAACTTGTGTAGCTTGTCCTTAGAACCTTTTACTTCCATCCTTAGTGAAACTATCTCATGCTCTAATATTTCACACTCTAGATATTTTGTCTTTAATTTTTTGGTCATACCTTCTTCAATCCTTCTTGCTTCTTCAGCCATAGTTTTGAAGTTGGTGAGTTCCTGTAGAAACCTTGCTTGTGCTTTCTCATATTCTTGAGCTTGAACCCTTAATCATGAATTCTCCATTTTTAATTCTTCAAGAGTAATCATAAGCCTTTCACATTCTATCTCTTTTACCTTTGAATGTTTAATCATACCTTCTTCAACTCTTCTTGTTTTTTCAACCTTATCTCTCAAGTCAGAGATATCTTGTAGAAGCTTTGTCTTACATTTCTCATCTTCTTGTATTTGAGCCTTCAATTCTAAATTCTCTCTTTTCAATTTACCAAGTTCCTTAGTAGTGGCTTACTCATTTTATTTTTCTGAATCTTCCTCTTCTTCAATTTCATCTATTGTCCAAAGTGGAGTTTCTTCTTGATATCTGCTATGACTATTCATGTTATTTATTTTTGACTCATTCTTTAAAACTTTAAATCTAAGAGAATCATCTTCATCTTCACTGTTATCAAACCCATTGCAATAACTTGCATCATGACCGAGTTGACCATAGACAAAATATTCTTCACCTTCTTGTGAACAATAAGATACATTATGACCTGTCTTTCCACAACTGGTACAAAACTTTATTAGTCTGGATACTTCTCCAT
This sequence comes from Wollemia nobilis, assembly GCA_028583015.1. Classification (NCBI taxonomy): domain Eukaryota; kingdom Viridiplantae; phylum Streptophyta; class Pinopsida; order Araucariales; family Araucariaceae; genus Wollemia; species Wollemia nobilis. Next base: position 13,084 of record JAQPPZ010014502.1, read on the forward strand.
TACTTGATTCATATATTGAATCTATTTCCATGTGTCCTCCCAACACAACAATATTAAACTCATCTTATTTTTCTTTCATGACCATAGGTATTCTTTTCTTCTTGTGTCTCATGCTTCTACTCTTGCCTTTCTTTGCCATTTGTGTTCTTGTAAGATCTTCCTTCAAGTTGTTAAACCCTTTTCGAAGGAACCAACTCTGATACCAATTGAAGAACACAAGCTTATACTGAGAGGGGGGGTGAATAATATAAGACTACTTTTTACTTTTCTTTCCCAAATAGTATTAATCAATATAATCAATGAAAATATCAATAGAAATAACCAAAGCAATGCATAAATCATAACACACAATAGAGACATAGATTTTAACGTGGTTCACCCAATGTGGGCTACCTCCATAAAGAAAATATTTCTTCTAAATATTTCTCAAATAATCTCTTGGGAATCCTTCCCAAATTACAATTTTTATGGACTTATGTCCAAAGGAGATGTTGATCCCCTAATATCAAGTTTGTGGATCTCTTCCATAGGAGAACTCTTTTCCCTTCTACTCTGGATAGTGATATTCTAGAAGACTTTGTCTCTATGTTGCACTAACTAGTGGATCTCTCTCCACTTGAATACTCCTCACTTAGATCTATCTTCAATTGTCTTGGATGTTGGATCTCTATCCACTGAGACTCTATCCTCTATACTTTGTCACCTCCAAAGATTTGTCTCAATACTATACCAAACATAGTTTAGTTGGTCTAGCACAACTCTACTCAATCTCTTGCACTAAACACAATACAATTGATCTAGTATAATTTTTCTTAATAGGTTCACTCAAAACCTGCTCAAATCTGCTCAATAGGTCCACACAAAACCTGCTGAAATCTTCTCAATAGGTCCACATAGAACCTAATAAAATCTGCTCAATAGGTCCACACATAACCTTCTCAAATCTTCTCAATAGGTCCACACAGAACCTGCTCAAATATGCTCAACAGATCCACATAGAACCTATCCAAATCTGCTCAACAGGTCCACACAGAACCTGCCCAAATCTACTCAATAAGTCCTCTCTAGGACTTGCTCAAATATGCATTGCAAGATTTCATAAAATCTTACTCAAATTAGTCCACAAGCCTTCTCAAATACTTGTCTCAAATATGTTTAACAAGCTCACACAGAACTTGTCCAATCACATAGAATCATAAAGAGAATTGTTAGAGACTCAATATGTTCTAAGCTCAATGTACAATCAATATCTCAATCCAATCTCATAGAAGCATAAAAAAGAATTGTTAGAGACTCAATATGTTTTATACTCAAATCCCAATCTCAACTCAAATCAATCTCATAGAAGCATAAAGAGAATTTTTAGAGACCCTATATGTTCTATACTTAAATCCCAATCTCAACTCAATCAATCTTATAGAAGCATAAAGAAAATTGTTAGAGACTCTATATGTTCTATTCTCAAATCCAAATCTCAACTCAAATCCGAATGTATAATAGTTTGTTTCTAAGAACTTGAACAACCACGTGCATCCTCTTGACTAGGCCTAATCAACTCAACTCAACAATCATCTCAAGGATCAATCCTTTCCCACAAACCCTAATCCAAGCATGTATTAACCAACTCAAAATGTTTCTAACAATGCTCAATCACAAGTCTCACATAACAATGATACTCATGTTCTTCTCTAACTCAAGTTCAAGTTCATTTCACAATCAATGGGTTTCAACAACAATTCTTATAAAACAAGGTTTTTAATTACAACTCTCAAACTAGAAAACCTTGAAGCATTCAACCAACCATTTTTGAAAACTAAACCATAATCAATCCTTTTCTCTCCAATGATATTTCAGAAATCAACCACCATAAACAATCAATAGGAGAATGTGCCCATACCTTTTTGATGCCAAGAAGTTGTCCACAAAATCTGCCACACTAAGCACAACTTTCTTTTCCAATCTCAATAAGGGTTAGTGGACTTCAAATAATAATCACAAGATAAAGAATAACTCAATTTACACCTTTTTACTCCAACTCAATAAACACATCCACCAAAGTCCTTTTTAATAAAAACCCTTATCAAAATAATAATCAATAAACCTCTCAAGAATTATTTTATAACAACTCCTTATTTCTCCTAAACCTTAATTCTCAATTTCATAAACATCAATTAAATCAACAACTTATCCAATATTTGAAATAATAATCACATCCCTTATAAACAAAGTTTAATTAAAACATTAAGTACTTCTAACCACCTTATAACTCCAACTTAGGGCCTTAACAAAATAATTAAACCAAAAAAATGTATTTACCTCCTCAAGGTGATTCGAACCCCCAAATTTCCCACATCGTGAGTGCCTTAGATGTGGCTAAGGTTGCCACATGATCTAACTGTTCGTTCAGATGGGGAAGGCACAATGCGCCTTTAACCCTTTCCTTCTTCTCCAAAAATAAAAAGTGCTTCGAGCGCTTTTCTTCAAAAACCTTCCAACGCAGTCAAGGGGATTCAAAACCTTGACGTTTCATCTACCCCACACCTTAGCCAAAAGCCAATTGCCAATGCACCACACTGTCCATGATGCCTTTTGACTTAACCACACTTTGTCTTATTCGCTGCTTCTGCTTTCTAAAGGATTTCACATGAGCTCAATTCAAATTATTTTGCCAACAATTAATTCATGAGCAAGGATGATCTTTATGAACCTTAGGTATCCCCTTTATATAGTCTCCTCATTATTTTTGATGACGTCGATAGATAACTTGCATATTTAATTTTAAATTTAAATTTAAATTTTAAATAATTAAAATTTAAACTAAATATTAAAAATTAAATATCTCCATCACCGGGGCACATTTTTCGATGAAATGAAAGGCCAACTTGGGTTTTAAGAAAAATCCAGTTCAAATTTGTTTTCCATGATTTTAAATAAAACCTTTTATTTTGCCTACCTTGGTTTTCACAAAAACCCTTCATAGATCCTTTTGACATCAATGATAACATTTTAGCTTAGGGACTCAAAATGTCCAACAAATTCCATGTCATGAGTCAAGAAGGGATTCATAGTATTGATTGTATTATTAGTTGAGAATAGGTTTCCCATGGTGGGTATCCCCATAGATGTGGTTGGAGGTGTTGTAGAATCAATAGGTTGAGCCATAGCCACATTGAGACTTATCAAATTATTTTGAGTTTCATTGATTTGAGCAATAGTTGATTGATCATTAGAATATTTGATATTATCATGCATTGTGGTGGATTATTTTTTTGCTTTCTCTCTAAGTTCATCTCTAAGGACATCTAAAAAGATATCCTTGTTTCTTTTGATGTATTCCTTAACATGATCTATAGTTTGAAAAGGGTTTTATTAAATAATTTATTCATGTTACCTAGGATCTTATTGCAACCAAGGGTTTACTTCTCATTTGATGTATTCATGAGAATATCCCTCATGATATGTAGAAGGTACACCCTTGTTTTAGGTTTTGTAAGGATGTTGAGATATGGTTTTAAAATTTTTAGTGTGAATAGGGTTAATTTATTAGAGTTTTGTTTCCAAAGTACTTATAGCAAAGAAGAGAAGATGTTTGAGATCCTTATGTCACCTAGATAAGCAAACCTCCTTATGACTCCCACTAATCCACCATGATATACTTGCCAAAGAATATTGCTCCCCTAAGGTTTGTACTACGATTTAATCAAGGGGTCATTATCCTTCCCCAATAGAATTAGCAACTAGTTATGTTCTTGTTATCTTAATTTAATGTGATGTAAACTAAGAAAGCAAATTAGATGATCTTTTTTAATTTTAACAAAATTTTATATTAGTTAAGGCAAAAGGAGTGTTCATGTAGGGTTCACCAAATATGTATATGGGTGGGAAAACTTTGTGTTCTTTTCCCTTTAAGTCTAATTTAATGTCAAGTGTGTACGGGGAAGATTTATTAGAATCTCTATTTTCCTACTTGAGTATATCTTTTTGATGGAGATCTCGAGGATACAAAGATCCTCAACACAACTAGACTCCTACTCAATGCTTTTTCCTATGGTTGTGTGTAAGTTGATGTAATGCTTGTGTTGTCAATGTTTTAGGAGTTTAATTAAAACAAACACCTAAGGTTTTTGGATCTCTATCTATCTGAATATTTTTTGAGCCTTAACGGTTATTTAAACCTAAATCATCAAGAATCATATAAATGCAATACAAAAGCTTAAATCACACAAATGCATACAAACAAGAGCTAACCTATATGCACTTCAAGTTTGAATGAGCTAAACTAAGGAGATTTTCAATTTTAGGGTAAAATAAGGAGTGCAAGAAGATAATCTAGCCTAATGTAACTATATTCTTTTCAATTCTTTGCCTACATACTTGAAAATGATCAAGCTAATATTCAACCTAGGGTTCCTTAATTGATTATTTTAGAGATGTTTTGTAAAGAAATTTTAAGGTTTTATAAATGATTAATTTTTCTAGTTAAGGTTATTTAATTTTCCAAAGTAAATATGATTTCTATTGCAAAACAACAAAAAATAGGAACAACTAATAGAGGAAATGGAAGTACAGATCTAAGGAAGAGCCAAGTGGCTGAATTACCTCTCTTGGGGCATATTTGCCAAATTTACCATTGTAAAGTGCCAAATTTGTCATTGCTACTAAATTCACCATTAGGGTGGCAAATTTGGTAAATCTACACAAAAACTTAAAAATTTAGGGGTTTTGATTTAAGAGATCTATTTTAAGGGCTGGATAGGATAAAATCTTGTCTAAATAGTAGATCAAACCCCTTTTTAACAAAAGCAATGAGTATGCTTTCCTCCTAAGGTGGAATTTGGCTTATTTTCATATTCACCAATGGCAAATTTAGTTTGAGTGGCAAACTTGGTTTTGTGTATTTCAGGCCACCAAATTCACCACTAATAGTTCAAGGTGGTGAATTTGGTCCTAGGATGGGTTTTTAGAGTTTTAGAGGTCGATTTAGACTGATTCTAAGTGTGTTTTGGGCTAAAACTAAAAGGGAAGGATTATAACAGTATCTACTATGTTTATATTTTTTAAAATTAGAATATTAAACCATAGAAATAGAGAATTTAATGACTAAAATTTTAAATATGCATGAAGATAATGAGAATACTCTAAAATATTAAAATTTTGATTATCTAAGAGTGTAATGGAATGAAAAATGTACACAAATCTATTAGGGATGCTCCTAATACTATTTTTTTCTGATATAGATACAAGATGGATAAATATTGATGCAAATTATTTACCAATTTAGGATCTAAGTAAATGCTTGTATGAAAAATAATAGGAAAATGCTTCAATAATAGTTTTGAATAGTCAAAGAGCTTGGGAGTGGAGAGCCTTTTTAAGCTAGGCAAAGGGATGTGAGATACAAGGTAGTAATTTCTTTGTATCATCAACATTCTACCTTAAAGGAGGAAGAAAAACTTGATATGTAGATGTAATATGAAACTACATAAAATGCATGGAAGAAAATGGCAAGAAAAACTAGATTAGATATTTGTAGATGAAATAAATATGAAAGTAAATGAGAATGGATGGAGAAAATAGGTTAGTATGCTACATGTATAAGCAAGAAGACTAAAAATCATAGGGAATAAAAATAAATAATTGTAATATATGTTAGTAAATGTCACAATGCCCTACAAAACAAAGTATTATGGCCAAAATATGATAATGAAATGAGTGCAAGTCCAAATAAAACTACAAGAGAAGTGTTAGATATGAAATGGAGATGCTACGAATGAAGAAAAGGCTACCAAAAAACTATTAGAAGGCTACAAAAACAATGTTAGAGGCTACCAAAAACAAGGATTAGAACCTTGCAAGAGAAGTTAGAGCATAGAATGTAAAATACATTAAAGAAAGATGACAAGTGAGCAAGGCTACAACCTAGAGGATAAAATGAAATGAATCTAATGTGGGAGGAAATAATAAAGAAGCTATAATAACTCTCTTTATTTCCTTCAATGGTGACCTCCTTGCTCCAAAATCCTCCTCATCTTGCTTGACTTGCTCTTAATGCTCACCAAATGCTCCAAATGCTTGGTGAAAACTTAGAAATGCTTGAGGGAAGCTTGGAAATAGAAAATTCTATGAAAGAGAGGATGCTATAAAATATTGGTAGAGCTTTTCTACAATGAAAAACCTTGTGGAATGCTTACCCCATGGCCTCCTTAAATAGGATTTGGGAGGGGACTTGGAGGGAGAAAGGATAAGACCAAATTCAAACCAATGCATATGAGACCTTATTGAAGCATGTATAATCAATGGTAGATATGATAGGCAGGTCAATCCATGCCTCTCTAGTTTGTGTGGAATATATCCAACCATTTTTTCCAAATTCACCACTATCGACCAAATTTGCCACTGGAAATTTTGGTGACCTAGGTGGAAAATTTGGTAAGGAGACTAAATCTATTTTGTGAGCTCAAAACTTGAAAATTTTCTAAATTAACAACTAGTCAAATTTTCTACTAGTGAATTTGGTAGGAGTGGTGAATTTGGTCAAAACTGATTCTGACTATCAAGAGTCAATTTTTGTAGTTTTTCCAAATTTGCCACTCAACTTGCCAAATTCATGACTTGCATATTTGGTTGGATTAGAAAAATTTGTGAGGGTGAAAAATGATTCCCAAAATTATTGGGAGCGGTCAAATTTAGGTTTTGTAGCATTTATAACCAGTTTTGGGATGTTTACAACTAATTTTGAGAAGTTACAACTAGTCTTGAGGAATTGCGATCGGTGTGTCAAAATTAGGTGTCTACAACCTCATCTATGAATTTAAGTGTTTTGTAGATTATGGTACTTAAACATTGATGAGAGGAAAATTATTTTTCAAAAATATTATACTTTATGTACATATTACAGGTACCTCATCTATGTAGTCAACTGTTTCATAGATAATGTCACTTGAACACTCATGAGAAGAATATATATATATATCATGTAAATATTATAGGTACCTCATCTATGTAGTTAAGTGTTTCATAGAGTATGGCACTTAAACATTGATGAGAGGAAAAATATTTTAAAAAATATTATACTTCATGTACATATTATATGTACCTCATTATGTTTTAAATGCTATCATGAATGCGACACTATAGACCACCATTTAAACATAATGAGATCATATTTCCACCTATAGTAATGCATAAAAAGTAAAACATACACCTCTAAAAATATTAGTGTTCTCCTATATCTTATCTAGAGATCACCACTCGTAGCATACTTTTGGATGAACTTATATCATCTAGAATCTCAATACATCTCTCAAATAGGGTAACTGTTCTCCCTTAGCATTTCGTCACCATCATGATATTATGAAATCATATTTAAACAACCATTCGCTTAGTCAACTATATTATAAAATCTCAATGCATTAATGCATAATCACACATCAAAGCATCAACATCTAAATCAAACCACAAAGAATCAAAATATCATGTTAGGATCAAAATACAAGTATCATATATATACCTCATATCATACATGTCATTAGAGAAGGTGTATCACAAAAGAAAACAAAATGATACACTCAACTCATGAAATAAGGGTGTACCACAACCTCAAAATTTGGTACACTCACCCCTGAACATCCCTAAATCAGCCTAGCTAGTGGAACTTGCCTCTCCATCACCCCTTGGAGAAGTAGGAGGACAAAATTTGATAGACCTCTAAGAGGTGTCACTCACTGATGGATCCCTTGATTGTGATACTAAAGGTGATGGTGCTCATTGATCTATAGGAACCTCTACCTAATAAAACTAATGATAATACATGGTCCTACCCTACTCTCTTAGTCCAAATCTTAGCATGTTGTACCTTCATTGTAATCTCTATCTTGGTGGTCTCCAATGTTATCCTAGAAGCCTCTAGCACTACTCTAGAAGCCTCTAGTGACACTTTAAAAGCCTCTAGCTATCTTTCTACTAGCCCCATAATCAAGGCCACCATCATAGTAACTAAAACTCATCCAACCTATGATCAAGCCTCATCCCTCTCCCTCCTCATTTTCTTCAAGTTACACATAATACAAATAATAATCATTTGATCCATCACATGCTCCTCCCTCACTTGATCCAAAGATGATGAAAAATCTTGGATATGGTCCCCTCACTATCAACCCTCACCTAGGCCATCTCACCTTAGACCTGAGCTAGCTCATATTAGACCTTGGTCACCTCCTCCACCTGAATGACCTTAGAGACCTCCAACTACCTCCTCACCTACTCTAAAGTATGATGGAGAACCCTCAAATATATCACCAAAGCCTCCTCCATAGTCATAATAGGACCTTCTCCACCCAAATTTGGTCCTATCCCACTAAGATCCATCCTTTATCCTACAAAATTTGGCCCTGATCCACCTAAAATTGATCCCACTCCACCAGTTTGGGCACATAAAAGTGGAATCATGATCAATAGAGCTACATATAAGGGGGCACTAGATGATCCCTCAATCCTCCATCAGGTTGTAGTCCTCCACCATCCCTCCCTTATATGGTGACATCTAGCTCCTCTCAAAGCACTCATGTCCTAAAAAACCTATATTTGATCCCTTGGTGGTGGAACCACTATCAGACAATGGGATCTAAATTATCCATACCAATCAGTGTACCCTACTATCACCCCTACATTATCCAGTATAGGATTAAGTACTACTAGATCATCCCCATCAACCTCCATAAATGTAATAGGATCCAAATGATCCCACCATGTCTCACAATGCACTCATTGTATCCATACCTCACCTAATATCGACACCCCATGTACCTCTCCAAATTTATATGTCATGTGATCATAGTGGTATAACTTGTAGATCTTATTCCCATCATCTAACCATTGAATATGCCTCACCCTATACAAATACTTATGTTCATATAAAAACATATACCTATCCTTCCATGGTTGCCAAATAACATGTACCACCCTCATATCATCAATGATATACCTCATACAAGCTAGAGAATAATATGAAGGACTGATGCACCTCTCCCATCTATAATCTATAGGCCTCTCAAGATAAACATCCCTTAGCACTACCATAGGTCAATAGATAGCTATGTGTTCCCATACCTAGACCTAAATCAAAGTGCAACATGTCAAAATCTTATATTATGTATATACCATCCCATAAAAGTGTGGTATAACCTCACTAAGATAACAAGGGACCATACATAGATGGTATGATTATACCTCAAATCTACTATAATCGATCCCCATCCACATGGCATGAAATACCTACTAGTATCACCCATAATTAGCCTTGACATGATTGATGCTAAGAACATAGTCAACCAATCAATATGCCCTCCTACATAGGCATCCTTAATCCTTAGTTTGTCCTTCATCTCCAAGAAGTCATCCTTCCTCAAGAATGCTAACTTACCAACTCTCAACCTCATGCCTAGGTGAATGGGAACACCTCAAATAGGCACTCTAAGGATATACAATACATATTATAGCATAACTATCATATCACCCATAGGTAGCCTAAAAGTATTAGTAGATGGGTACCATATCTTTACAAGAGCTATCAATAAAAAGTTATCAAACTCCAACTTAGGTATGTATACGACATAGTACAACCCTATCACCACAAAATTATCCATGCCCTTATCCCTATGATAAGTCACTAAGATGCTCCCTAAGCACCTAGGGTGAGGCTCTTAGCTCATTAAGATCTTTATCACCTACCAAAACCACATCCAAAATATTAATTTGAAAAATCAATAAAATCTCCCCAAAATCTCACAAATATATTACCATTAGATATAGCTCAAAAAGAGATTTCCAAAAAGTATAAAAATGCCTATATTTGTAAAAATATCGATACCTAAAACTATAAAATAAAAATTGTAGTCCAATGCCAAATTCACCACTGGTGCCAAATTTTCTAGTGCTAAATTCATATTTGGGACCAAACTTGCCACTAGCACTAGTGCCAAATTTGCCATTGGTGCTAAATTCACCATTACTTTCTAGAAATTAGAAAAAATAACCTGGAAGCAAAAATTTTAAGTTAGGATGAAGGACATACTCCTTGATCTCACTTTGATACATCCACTATCCCTCAAACGGTCTCCACATGATGCACCCAACCCTGGATATGTGCCATCCTCTCTAGCAGCTATATCTCTCTCCAACTTACTAAAACTAGTAAAGTGCAAATGAAGGCATCTCCACCATTCATTTTTCCTTTTAAACCACCAACCTATCATCACTAACTCAGCCAAGCATCCTATATTTCAGAAGTTTATCCCAAAAACACACTGTTGGGCATATCATTATCAAAGAAAAGCCTATACCACGAGGTAAAATTCTCATGGGATAAAATAATCTTATCTATATATCAAAGCACACAAAATGAGGCATACATATATGTAATCATCAAAGCAAGAAAAATCATAATCAAATTTTCAAATAAACAAAGAAATACAAAAATAATGCATCATAGTATCAAAATTGAGTATCACAACTTAACTTTTGATGCAACATCACAAATATCACATCAAAACTAGGGCAAAATGTAGACACCCAATTTTGACACACCTAGCAAGATCTTCCAAAACTAGTTGCAAACATCCCAAAACTTCCTAAAATTGATCACAAATGCTACAAAACCTCAATTTGACCACTTCTAGTAATTTTTGGCATCATTTTTCACCTTTACCAAATTTACCAATGGTGAATTTAGCAAGTTGAGTGGCAAATTTAGAAAAACTATAGAAATCGACTCCTTACATCCAAAATTAGTTTTGACCAAATTTACCACTCTTACCAAATTTTCGAGTGGTGAATTTGGCTAGTGGTAAATTTGGAAAAATTTTAAATTTCAAATCTTATAAAATCAGATTTGCCTCCTTACCAAATTTTCCACCTAGGTCACCAAATTTTCTAGTGGTAAATTTGGTCGATAGTGGTGAATTTGGTTGATAGTGGCAAATTTGGTCAAAATGGCTTGGAATATTTCACATGAATCAAAGAGATATGAATTGACCTCCTATAACCTCTTCCATTGATTTTGCATGCTCCAAAAAGGTCTTAGATGCATTTGTTTGAATTTGATCTTATCATTTCTCCTTCCAAGTCCCCTTCCAAATCCTATTTAAGGAGGCCATGGGGTAAGCATTCAATAAGGCACTCTACTGTAGCAAATCTCTACTAAAGTTTCTAAGCATTATCTCTTCTCTTAACATTTCCTTTTTCAAGCATTCTTAGTATTCTCTTCAAGCATTCCAAGTATTGGGAGCACTTTGCAAGCATTTGTGGAGGGAAACTAGGTAAGACAAGGGAGCTTGGTGGTAAGGAGATATTTATGCAAGGGAGAGGCCATATCTAGGTAAAATCTAGCATATTTATCTAATTAATTTTATTAATGCCCCTTTCATTTTAACTTCCTAAATTTAGCTTTGCAATTTTTGCTAACTCTATTGCTTGCATCACTTCATCTTCCATTGCTTATCTTATTATTGTGTTGAGATTACCTTTGTATTGTAGGCTTTAACATTCTTAATTATAGGTATTATTTCAAGTATTAGAAACTTCTTTTACACATTTAACACTTCTCTTGTAGGTTTATTTTTGCTTGCATTCATTTCATCATCATATTTTAGTCATAATCCTTTGTTTTTGCAGGGTATTGTGACATTTGTTAACATATATCATACCTCATTACTTGTTGCCCTCTTATTCTAGATCTTATTGCTCATATAGGAAACATACTAACCTCTTTGCTTCTTCCATGCTCATTTAATTTCATATTTATTTCATTTATAAGCATTCAATTTAGTTTTGCTCATCTTCTTACCATTTTCTTCCATGCACTATATATAGTCTTACATTGCATATATAAATCTCTTCCTTCCCTTCATCCCTTAAGGCAAGGTGTAAAGGATACAAGTCTATCATTGCCTTTTATCTCATATTCCTTTGCTCTCTAAAGGATCCCTTCATATTACAAGATCTCTTTCCCTTCCTCCTTTATTTTTGTAGGTTGTGCTAGTTTTTAAGTAGCATTCTCATATATGTTAACATCTTCATTGAATTTCCATTATAAATGCTAGTTTGATTTTGTTAAAGGTTAAATTAGCTATTCTATATCTTCTCTAAAATCATAGCATATATTATAGCCCATTGCTTTTCAATTTTAGCTATAATTTTATCCATTTTCTTACTGTTGTAATTTCTTGCATGCTATAGGTAGCATTTACATATCTCTACACTTTCACTTGGTTTATTCATTTAAACACTCATTTGTTCTAATTAGAAGTTATATTAGGTGTTTTAAATAATTCCTAACAACATTACACACTCTTCCCACTCTCTTTCACTCTTGTTCAATTTAAATTTTAATCATATCTAGCATTTTCATCCCTTTTGCAAATATTGTAATTTTAGTCATCAAATTCTCTGATTTGAGGGTCTAATCCTTTGATTTTATCAATAAAAAATTTAGTAGATATTGTTAGGATCCTCCACCTCCATATTCAGCTCAAAATACTATCAAAATATACCCAAATAAATTTCTAAAACCTTTAAAAACTTATCCTAGGACCAAATTCACCACCCTACACTATCAGTGGTGAATTTGGCAGCCTAAAAGAATCAAATTTTCCACTTAGACCAAATTTGCCAATGGTGAATTTGGCAAAACCAATGGTAAATTTGGAAACAAGCCAAAGTCCATAATAGGAGGTAAGCATACTCATTTATTTCATTAAAAAGGGGACTGATCAACTATTTAGACAAGTTTCTACCCTATTCAATCCTCAGACATACCCCTCAAAATAGAAACCTTATTTTTTTGTTATTGTGCAAATTTACTAAATTCACCACCTAAGTGGTGAATTTGGTAGTAGTGGCAAATTTGGCACATTCGATGGTGAATTTTATAGATAGGATCTGGGAGAGGTAATTTATCCACTTAGTCTTTCCTTAGCTATGCGATTTCATTTTCTCTATGTTATATTTTCTAATTCCTACTATTTTGCATAAGAAATCACATTTATTTTGGGAAATTAAAGAATTCTAACTAGAAATTCTAATCGTTTACAAAATCCTTTAATTACTTTACAAAATATTCTTATTTATTTATAAAACACCTATTAAATAGTAAATTAAGGAACCTTAGGCTAAATTATACCTTATTCATTTTAAAGTACTTAGGCAAAGAATCAAAAGTCATTTAGTTGCATTTAGGCTAGTTTGTCTTCTTGCACTCCTTTTTGTTTGCATTGAAATAAAATGAACTTCTTAGATAACTCATAAAGTTTAAAAATCATATAGGATAGCTCCTATATTCATGCATTTTGTGTGATATAAGCTTAAAGTACATTTAGGTAATCATCAATGATTTAGTTTTAAATAATAGTTAAGGCTACAAAAAGAGTTTGATAAATAGAGATCCAAAAACCTTAGGTGTTTTCTTTGAATAAACCCTTAAAACACTAACAAAATAAGCATTACATCAACTTATATACAACCTAAGAAAAAAGCATTGAGTAGGAGTCTAGTTGTGTTGAGAATATTTGCATTCTTGGGGTCTCCTTTGGAAAGAGACCCTCAAGTTAGGAAGCAAAGATCCTAACGGATCTCCCTCACACACACTTGACCTTAAATTAGAATTAAAGGGAAAAGAACACAAATTTTTCCCACCATATACATAAATATATATATATATATATATATATATATATATATATATAATAATAATATATATATATATATATAAAAATATATATATATATATATATACATACATATATATATATATATATATATATATATATATATATATATATATATGGAGGTTTGTATTAATTTTTGGATTAGTCATCTATGACTTCCTATGGATCTATTTCTATATGTGTGTGTGCTTGTAGTCTTTATCTACTTTGGGTTTTGTTGATGTATGTATGTGTGAGGGGCCTACATCAATTTTTGGATCATCCATTTATGGCTTCCTATGGACCCATATCTTTATGCATGTTTATGGTGATGAATTTTATCAATGCTTAATTGTGTTGGGGAGAGGAAGCATTCATCATTGGCATATAATATTTAGGCTTGTTGTACAAAGGGCTCTTAGCAGATATTTTGGTGCATCACCACCCTTTTCCTTTTGTTGATTTGTTTCCTTTTTACGTGTTGCATATATTTTCCCCTTTGAGTTCAAGTGCACCTTAAAGATAAAATTCTAACAAGGAGCTAACCTTATAAAAAACTCTCAAAGAACCTCGATTGAGCCAAACTCCATGCTCTCAGTTGTGGCTATACTGTATCACTCCTCATGAGTCACAATTTTTCTAACTAGGACAATCAGAATAACAATAGGTCCCAATCAAAATAAATGGATAACTAGGGATTGGTAATGCCATGTACCATAGTATTTGGTAGCCATAAACAAATTGATTATTATCAAGGCTAAAATTTATGGCTAGCATGGAATATGTTTCCTATAAATACTTAGAATCAACAAGGTAAAATGGATCTTCTAGGAGCTTAGAGACACAATTGTACAATTGTCTATTAAACCATTCTTGCAATTTACTATTATAATAGGTCTTTTGTCTTTCAATAGTAAAAATTATGGGTGGGTTTTCATGGTGCACCCTAATTACAAATATCTATAAAATTTTTAAGTTTAAGAGAAAACAATACTTGGCCTTTAACATCACATATTGTCCTTTTTTTGGCATCATAATTATTCACCATCATTTTTACTAGCTTCAGGTAGGGGTGAACGAGCCTACATATATACAATACCAAAAAATAATGTCATGTTGTTGTAGATGGGTGTTCCATCTTTAGTTTACTTTTTTCTTTGCTCTATTCCATCTTTGAAACTTCTTAGCTTGGCCTTAATAGTGAGCACCAAGTCATGAATGTCATCCATGCAATCTTGGAGGTTCTTTAGACCCTTTTCATCCTTCTTATTTCCTTCCGTGGCTACTTAGTTTAATTTATAGCATCAAATGTAATTTTTCTTACTGAATACAACAAACTAGGGTCTCCCATGAAACTTCTCTGTATTTTCTCCTTATAGCATTCTAGGTTTTAGAATGCTAGACTACTTAATTATTTAGCATGCAAAATGAACCCATAGATCTTTGTTTTTATAAGAGAATATCATTTTTTAGCCTCATTAATGTGGAGTGGTGCTCATGGTTTGCTATATTTCTAAAATTAGTCTTGAAACCATTGATATTTACAATCACCTTAATACACTTTCCACATTTAATGTCACTTCATTTTCAGCCAATAGGATTTTTACATTTCAAAATTATCGCATGCCACCTATTGCTTTAGCTTACAAGCTTCTTCCAATTCAAAATTGTTATTGCCTATTTAATTTTGCATCTCTATGTACATAATGATACAATTCGAGGCACTTCCTCTTATTCAAAGTGCTTTAAATACTGGTAATTTATCAAAATCAACAAAATTCAACCATTAGCATCATCCAATTCAAATGCATTATAATTGTGCTTCCTAATAATTTGGTAGGGCTTGGACCATAATGAGTCAATATTTTTTTTAATGTTTTCCTAGCTTGGCCATTTTATCATCCCATTTTAACACCAAGTTTTTGGTATAATACTCATATGGAGAAGCTTTTTTATCAAATCAATGTTTAATTACTTGGTGTTGCCAAAAGCTATTATAAATTTTTTCTCTTTACTATTCTAGAAAGAGCAACTTTGCCATCCTTGCTGCTAATGGATCAATATCCAAGAATTCCAATTTACTCATTATATATTTTTTAGTAACATTAAATGTAATGATATAACTACTTCTTTGTCATTGACTAAGGCATATGGGGAGGTATTAAAGGCTTTATTTACTATAACCTGATCAACCCATAAGGATTTATCAAGCATGAGATTCTAAATTACCTTATTTTCTCCAACTACCCTTTTAATGATTCTTAAAATGTTTTATTTATAGAATTCACAACTCCATTACCTTGCATATAGTAATTGCATGAGGTATTTAGATATATACCAAATTTACTTGCAAATTCTAAGACATTGACACCTATAAAAGTAGCTCCATTATAATTTATTTTAGTTGTTGGAAAGACAAACCTGGTTATTCTAGGTGAATTTTATCACCTACATCCACTATGTAGTATAATTATATTATGTATTTATTGCACTAAGAAAATCATGTACTAGTCTAGAAGAGCAACATAAAAGGCTATTGAAGTAGACAAAGTATACTGAAAGATTATTAAAATATGGAGAGTGTAGATATGTATGGCTAGATGTAAAAATAAGCTAGGGTGAATAAAATGGGTTATGTAGATGGCTATAAGATAATATTTTGTGCTAATACATTAAACTCAACACCCAATAAAAGAAAAATAAAAATTTTCTAAGTATGGAAAGCTTATAGGATATATGAGAGGTTGATGTTAGTAATAAGGCAACAAAACTTTAACATCTAATATTCTTCATGGAGGAGCAAAAGCAAATGCACAAGACCTAACATTAATCTCCTGATGTCAAATAATTAAGTAATGAAGATAAGGCTAGCCAAATCAACCATGATATTTATGTCAACAAGAGGGCACAAAATGTTTAGCATGGTGTAAAATAATGCTAGGTAAATAATATATTAAAATATTGATCCTGACACCAGAAATACACTATAACTTGCAAAATATTTAAAGGTGTTGGACTTCAAAAGGTAATGACGTTAGCATTAAGAGCTTAAAACTTGGCAAGCCAAATGCACTCTCAAATATAAAATAGTTCTAAGCATGGAAAAACACCAATAAAGAAAGCAAGGACAAAGAATCTTGACATCTAGTATTATACATGACCAAGCATAATAATTAGACTCTTTAGACAATTATCATCAAGAGTAAAATAATTTTTGGACACCCCACACGGAGAAGCCTAGTTTGATATAAGGAGAAAGAAGTGATGCTTATTTGAGATAGATACCTAATAATAAATAGTATACCTCTGTAATATGGAATTATCATGTCAAAAAGCATGTATGTACCAATGAACCACCAAGAATCATCTATAACAACCCAAAAATACTAATCTATTTTTTTTAAATAATGAATACAAGCAAATATTTACAAGGGATACACCCTTATAATATGTATCTTAGCATTCAAGGCTTCACCACATATGAGTCTCAAGTCACTGCATATGACACTCAATGGATAAGAGTAGCCAACTCCCATATTTACTAGGGTTCACCTTCCTAAATCTACACATTTAGAAGGACACCAAAAATGGCCCCCTCACATTTCCTTTACCTTCATCAGCATAGAACCATGTGACCATAGTGTAGGGATTACCCTTTAAGACCCATAACACTTAAATGGAGGAAGCCTATTCGCTAACCTAACTCTAAGTCCATATAGACAAGTTATTCAAGAGTAGAGCCTTGGTGATTAGTTACCACACCTCCATGGGCTAACTAAGGTTATTGCCACTTAAAAAAAAACTAATATAAATACCTAATCCTACATGATCAAGGTATCACAACTACTAAATTGTGAACAAATTTGAGTTGAGATACACCTGATCCTACTCATTCAAGGTGTTACGATTCACAAGTATTTTAGATATTGTATTCATACAAATCCTTCCAAATTCATGAGTTTCCTAGCTATTTCATTCTCACAACTCCTTCTAGGTCTCATGGCTTACCTAGTTATTGCATCCATGCAACTCCTCCTAGGAATTGGGTTTTAAATTGTTGACTTTGTTCTACAAGAGGTTCCAATCCTTCTCAAGAAAAACATAAACAAATAATTCTAACACTTTACAACATAATTCTAATATAAAGTAACATACACTTCATCATATCAAAAGCACTTTAAATTAGGTCATAATTCATTTACTTCAAAATGCTAAGATAGATAAACTAAGATGCCTCTTAATTAAAGTCACATTTGCTTAAATTCAAATGCTTGACATAAGCTTCAAAAGATGCATTCCAAACTTATAATTAATCAAGTATGTACATAAAGATACATAACTGCATAGCATATAACTAAATACTAACTAACCAATTAGAATATTTCTAAGATAATTTCAATATACAAAATCCAAGTTATCATTAAAGCAACATAAAACCTTTAGTTTATACAATAATTAAGTTTACAAAATATCATGAAACAATACATGCTTTACATGCTTTTTGTTTCTTTTTACAAAATGATCATACATTTTAGAATCTATGTCTTCCTCCATAAATTTCCAAGCTATCTACAACATCTCCTTGATGAGGGCTCACCCATTGCTTATGAGGAATGCCTAGGGATTAAGACAACTCTCTAAAAGAATGCAATGCAACTATATCATGCCATTTCTTCACTTTTATGCAATCAACCATGCACAAAAAAAGATCAAACCAAATCAAGAAGAATGTCATACTTCTTTGTATAATGCTATTCTAACCCGTAAGAGTCTCATAAATTATTAATATAATTTCTATTTGAAAACCAATAATCAAAATATGCATGTATAGAGAAGTAGGCAAATGCCTTGGATGTTGGTTGTGGCCAACCCAGTTTCCATTCCCACTACCTCCACCCTACTGGATATGTAGGTATAGCTATAAAATATCCTATGTGCTTATAAAGGCCAAAAAGACTCCATTTTCCCTATGCCCAACCTATGGAAATGTTAATAATTCAACCCCCTAGTGATTGATGCCATGTGGTATACCCAAATGGGATAGTTACGACTGGTCATAGAGCTAGGTTCTTGGGGCTTCTAAACTTCCCAACATTTTGGGGAGAGAGTAGGAGATATCCCAATCTTCTCAGCTAGTACTGCTCTACGTGGATGGTATCACTCTTCATGGATAATCCTGCTCTACATGGATGGTCTTGTTTTGCATGGATGATCCCACTCCACTTTCTTGCTTCCCCACCCATCCCTAGTTTTTCTTTAGTTTCTTGGCATACCTTATGAACTTCTCTTTGGGATAATTTATGTAGCAAATGACCTCCATTGGGGTGGGAGGCCCTTTATCCATTTATCTAGATCGTTTCCCTAGCTATTTGATGGTTATATGCTCATGTTTTTACCCAGGTGAATCTTTGGGTTCACCCTTGGATTTATAGATGTGGTTTTGGGATCTTCTTGGTGTGGACTTTTCTACCTTTAGGTTCACTGGATAATTTCATATTTTCCTTGGGTCTTTGGTGGTTTCCTACTTGCTATTTTATTTTGGTATTTTCTCAATTTTATTTCGAAGTGTTGGGACTTTGGTTTGGATGTTCATCTTCAATTTTGTACTTCCCAAGAGGTTTTCACTACATATTCCTAGTCTTGAGAGGAATCATGTGCTTTTTGTATTTAGTGGAGATTTCTTGTGGATGTTTGTGGATCATTTTTTTAGGTTTCTAGCTTTGGAGGTTTCCCATTTGTTGGATCTATTCTTTAATACATTGGGGATTCTCACTGCATATTTTACAGCCTTAGGAGGGCCCTATGATTCTTTCTACAACTAAGATGACCCTGCGATTGCTCTAGGTCTAGTTTTTGGTTACAATTTGTGCATCAGGTTGGTGGATTTTTGTTTGCCTAATATGTTCTTTGTTTCTTAGGGTTTTCTACTGCATATTTCATGGCATTGGAAGGGTACCTGTGCATATTGCATACAACTATAAAGATCCCATGACTACTTTACGTTTGATTTTTTGGGACCATCCTACCCCTAGCATTTTTGTTGTACTTTAGGTTTTGTGGGTTCTAAATACTCTATTGGTTTCATATGACACTCATGTAGCTTAACCTCATCTACAAGGGAATCTCATGGTCTATAGAGATCCCCAATTTTTGTTGTCCCATTCTCCAGGTAATTTGCTAGAATTATTTTAGGGTCGCCATCTAGGACCCTTCTTGGGTGTGAATTTGAGTTTAATTTTTAAATTTTGGAGTTCCTAATTTTTATCATCGCTAGTTTTTGGTTTCCTAGACCCCTCCTAGGTGGGATTCCATGTTTTAATTTGTTATCCTATGCTCATGTTTATCTCAATCCCACCTAGGCAAGATTTCTTATGTTTGCATTTTTTGGTTATCCTAGGCCCCTTCTGGTTAGGACTCCTTATTGTAATATTTTACCATTTTTTTTATTTGCATGGGATTATACTATACTTTAATGTTGAATTTTTTTGATATGGTCCTCCTAGGACTGTCTTTTGGTACATTTCTTCTCTTTGTGGAGTTCATCTCCCTTTGGAGATTGCCTCCTTAGCTCATATTGTAATCATTTTGTAAAATGTTTTGGGGCCCTTTCAAAACATGCTCATCAATCTACCAAAAAAACCAACAAACATTAATTTTAGTCAAATATAAAACCATTGCTTCTCCTTTTAATGATCTCCTAACTTACAAGTCTTCAAGATTCATTATTTAGTTTTTCTTTAAAAACATAACACCAGAGAGAATCTCATACTTCTCTTTTATAATAATCTCCTAACTACAAGTCTTGAAAATCATTATTATAGTTTATATTTCAAAACCAACATGCAAAACTTAAATTAAACTCTCCTTCAACCCAATTAAAATTTTGTACATCAATATTTCATATACCCAAATATGATTATAAGTCCATTTTCACCATCCTAATCCAAAAAAGAAACCAAATCTAAACTAGATTCATAACTAATAAGTAACTTAGTTAATAAAGACTCAAACATATTAGAGATACACATTCTTCTATTAAGAAAGGAACTTCCTAACATTACAAAGAAAACTATTCTCTAATTTACATTTTCATTAAGCAATAAGGTAATAAAACTTTAAGAAACCCATTTTTAAAGTCATAAAAAATTAAACCAAATTACTCAAATAAACATAATAAATAAAAATAACAAATTAGAAAACCACCTAAGGTTCAAAATAATAGTTAAAACTCAAAGCTCTAACCCTAACACCACTATCTGATATAGACTATGCACAGGGTGACATAGGGCAAGATAACAACATGGGTTGCTAGTAGAAAGGGTTACACAAGATCCCAATATGATGATCCAAATAGCTATTAGACTAATATGACCCTATGCATAAAAATAAGGTACAAGATGAATGTCCTCTATAGATCTCAAGGCATTAACATATAGGCGCATCAGATTGGCCTATGTAGTAGGTAAGCGAAAACCAAATCCATGATACAACAAGCCGTTACAATGAAGTTAAACATCCCAAAACAAACATGGGTTGCAAAATACAAGAGTAGATAAATATAAAGAGCATAAATATAATATGTGCATTGAAAGAAAAGCACAATAGGTCTAACACCATATGTATTATAGTAGAGATAAGATAAAAATACCATAATAAAGATAAGCTCTACAAAAACCAAGCATAAACCAAAGTAAAGTGTAGCATAAAAAATACAAGAAACCACCTAGTTTGAGCTTCCCTTATGTCTTCTATGAAGAACACAAGATAATTCTGAGAGGGGGGTGAACAGTATAAGAACATTTTTTACTTTTTTTTCCAATCAATATTATGCAGTGTAAAGATAGCAATATCAATAGCAGTAATCAAAGCAATGTATAAATCACCACACACAATAGAGATACCATAATTTATGTGGTTCACCCAATGTAGGATACTCCATGGAGAAAATATTTCACTAAAATTTTCTTAATCAATCTCTTGGGAATCCTTTGCCTATTACAATGTTTATGGATCTCTATCCAAAGGAGATACCAATCCCCTAAATCAAGTTCATGGATCTCTATCCATAGGAGACACCAATATCCTAGTCTCTACTCTAGTTGGTGATCCTATAGAAGATCTTTGCCTCCACTACCCTTAGCAAATGGAACTCTATCCATAGAAGACATATGTCTTCCCTACTCTAGTTGGAGATATTTGTCTTCAACTCTATCACCTCCAAATATCTATCTAAAATATATACTAAACACAATCTATCGATCTAGCACAAATATGTCCTCAATATTTGTCTCTGGTCTAGCACAAATATATCTTCAAATCTACACCAAAATTTACCCTCGAATCTATACTAAACATAGTCCTTCGGTATAGCACATATATATCCTCAATATTTGTCTCTAGTCTGGCATAAACTTATCCTCAAATCTACATCAAAATCTATCCTC
Organism: Wollemia nobilis; assembly: GCA_028583015.1. Taxonomy (NCBI): domain Eukaryota; kingdom Viridiplantae; phylum Streptophyta; class Pinopsida; order Araucariales; family Araucariaceae; genus Wollemia; species Wollemia nobilis. The sequence goes on from JAQPPZ010014502.1 coordinate 35,228, forward strand.
AAATATGTAATAAACATATTCCTTTGGTCTAGCACAAATCAATCCTCAATCTCTATCCTCAAGCCTTAACTCAAAGCTTGACTCAATATCAAATCAACTTAACTGGATCTACCCCAAACTTTAACTCAAGGTTTAAACAAATAAATTAATCAACTCCACTCTCAAGCCTTCTCAAATACTTGTCTCAAATTTGCCTTGTAAGCTTTCACAAAATCTCACACCAATCTATCCTCAAGTCCTCTCTAGAACTTTGTCCAATTCGGCTCAATAAGTCCTCTCAAGAACTTAACCAAATATTCTCAATAAGTCCTCTCAAGAACTTAATAAAATATGCTCAATAAGTCCTCTCAAGAACTTAACCAAATATTATCAATAAGTCCTCTCAAGAACTTAACCAAATTTTCTCAATAAGCCCTCTCAAGAACTTATCCAAATCAACTCTCAAAATGTATTGTAAGCTTCCACAAAAGCTTACTCAAATATTTCCACGAGTCTTCTCAAAGACTTGCCTCAAATATGCTCAACAAGTCCACACTAGAACTTGTCCAATATCATAAAAATATAAAGAGAATTGTTAGAGACTCAATATGCTCTATACTAATCACAATGCTCAATCACTTTCAATCACTCTTTCAGAAACATACAGATAATTTTTAGAGACTCAATATGCTTCAACTCAATCACTTTCAATCACTCTTTTAAAAACATACAGAGAATTATTAGAAACACAATATGCTTCAACTCAATCAATTTCAATCACTCTTTCAGAAACATACAAATAATTTTTAGAGACTCAATATGTTTCAACTTAATCACTTTATCAATTCAATTTAGAATATAGAATAGTTTTTTTTATAGAACTTGAACAATCACTTCACACATCCACTTGACTAGGCTCAACCAACTCTACTCAACCAATCTCTCAATGAAATAATCCTTGCTCACAAACCCTAGTCCAAGCATATGATCCTTCACTCAAAATGTTTTTGATAATTCTCAACAATAAATATCACATAATAATGATACTCATGTTCTTTTCAAACCCTAGTTCAAGTTCTTTGCTCAACAACTCACTTCAACAATAATGCTTATAAAACAAGGTTTCAATAACTACTCTTCATTCCAGAAAACCTTGAAGCATTAACTCAAACACACTCAATAAGGAAGCCCTAATCAAATCCATTTCACTCTAAACTTATTTTCAGAAAACCAATCAATCAACTCAACTATGGAAGAATGTGCTCATACCTTTTCTTGATGATGAATGAACCTCAAATATCTACCACAACCACAAACACTTATTTTCCAAGCTCAAAGGAGTTAGAGGATACTAAACTCTCTCAAATATACAATGTAAAACATCCAAACACATATACACCTTATAACTCCATCTTAAATAAGCATCCATCAACATATAGAAGTAAATGACCAATTACACCTTATAATCTCCCAGTTGAAATAATATCCACCACCTAAAAATACTTTCAAAATAATTACTTTCTCAAAACTTCTTAATGGCAATAAGACATATTCAATAATAATCAACACTTAAAAGCATTTATCTATCCAATAAACTAAATATATTAAAAGGCTTTATAAAACAATTAACTCCTTATTCCTCCTAATTATTTTTAACCAAAAATAATTACCAAGCAAAAACACCTTTTATCTATCCCTTATAACTCCACATCACTTTATAAAATGATTTAATAAAGCCAAAAATTAAATTAAAATTTTCAACAACCTTCTCCAAAAAACCCGATGCTCAAATAATGTGCATACCTTTTCATTGATCCCTAAAAGGGATTCGATGAGAATCGAACCGCCATATCCATAAGCCTAAGCGCCTTAGTGCTTGGGAGTCCACCGCGTGGGCTAGCAATGCCCACATGAAGGAAGTGGATATTCCTTCACCTTATACTCTTATTCACACACATTGACCTCCTTTGAACACCACATACCGTCCACTAGTCGTAGCTCTTTAATCGTATGAATATCAAAGATACCTTTTACAGGGGATTCAGGAGCATTAAATCGAACATTAGCTCGATCCTCTTCAAAGGTGAAATGATCCACATTTTATACATGAATGGAGGAAATTTCTCACACGTCGACGCATTAGAAATTTGAAATTTGAATATTTGAATTAACTTTAATTATTATTTATTTATAATAATTTAAATTCTCTTTGGAATTTAAATATTATAAATTAAATAAATAATTAATCTTTGGGCCTTTTTTAACCAAACAAAAATCCACCTTGGTTTTTAATAAAAACCTTTTATTTTGGCTCATCATGGATAATTAATATTTGGGCCTTTTTAACCAAATGAAAAGCCACCTTGGTTTTTAATAAAAACCTTTTATTTTTTCCCATCGTGGATAATTAATCTTTGATTTTTGCCCACCATGGTTTTCATAAAAAACTTTGATCATGCTTCCCATGAAGCTCTTTTGGAACCAATCAAAATGCAATTCTTCTTAGAACCTTTTGACATCAATGAGAACTAACATTCCTCAAAATGTCCAACAATCTCCCCCTTTGTCATTGATGGCAACCCAAATTATTTTTACCAAAAAATTAACCTTTAGCAAGGTTTTTCTCCCCTTGGGGCATTGCTCCCCCTGGCTCAATGCTCTTGTCAAATCTCTCCTCTTTGTTCAAATACCAAATCTCTCCCCCTTACTCAAATATCTCCCCCTTTGACATCAATGGAAAAGTGTCACCTTTGGGGCTCGGGGCTAAGAATGAGCCTCTTAGCTTAGTTCCTCTCCCACCTCCTTTTGAGGTGGTTAATTCTGGGGTGGGAGTATTTCTACTCCCAAAAAGCATTGTTATTTATATTTATCCTCTTTTCTTCTTATCTGATCCTTTTAATTCCTTTGACTATTTATTTCCATGTCTATATTCCTATCCATGTCCATTTTCTTGTTCCTATTCCTACTTGATTCTGAAATGTTTTCTCTACACCACTTTGTTGTGTAACCATTATTACACTTATAACCCTTAATGTTATTATTCCTTGGAGGTGCAAATGTCTTAGGATTTCTCCTAGTGAATCCATGTCCACTTCTGTCATGAACCTTGAAATTCATTGCCTTGTGACCAAAATGATTACATGAGTAGCAATACCCATTGAAACACTACCTATTCCCATATTCCTATCTTTCATGTGTCCTACAATGTGAAGCCATGTGCCCAAACCTGTGATATGAAAACATCTTCCATTGAAGTTTCCTTGTCTTGACCTCATTGGTCTCTTAGTCTCTCTTAACCTATTATGATTATTGTTCCATATGTATCTTCTTTGTGCATTGTTCCTATTCTTGTTGAATTTTCTATTGTCCAACTCATCCTCAGTTGTCTCACTTTATTTTACACTATTTTCTTCTAAAGTGTCTTCATCTAAATTTTCTTATTTTCCAAAACTTGAGGTTGACTTTCCTTCCCATTTCTTCTATCCTTGTTCAAATCCAAGACCTATTTTTCTTTATGTAGGCTTTTGTATATTGATGAACTTATCCAAGTTATTTGAGCTATTTTTAAACCCTTTTAGCTTGAATTTGGAGTCTTCTAAATCTTCCCTTAGTAGTGCCACTTCTTGTGCTAACTTTTCATATTCTAAGATCTGTGTTTCTAAATTATCCTTGAACTTCTTTGTCTTAGCCTTTGATTTTTATATATCCTCTATAAGAATCCTTCTTTCTTTATCACATTCTTGAAACTAAATTTTAAGTTTAGAGTTTTGCATTCTTACCTTAGTCATTATATCAAGGGTATAGATAAGTTCTCCCTTGAGATAATATCCATATTTATATGAATATTCCTCTATTTTTTTGTCTTTGTCCACATATTCATTTTCTTTTGACTTGTCTTCTATAGGATCACCTTCTCCTTCTTCTAGTGCCATTAGAATATTCTCTTCTGGTCCTTCAAGTGTATCTTCATATTCATCATCACTAAAACTAAAACCATTTCTTGTAAAACTATCTTCAATATGTCCAAAGTTACCACATCTAAAACACTAGAGAATTTTTGGAGTTTTTTTCTTAACTTGTTCTTTTTCTTCAATCATAAATAGGACTTCATCTCTATCATTTTTTGAAAAACTAGCATCACCATCACTTGAATACTTACTTGCCTTATCTACATAGTAGCTCCTATTTTGTCTTTGAAAGGACTTATTTCCTTGTCTACTTTATCAATCCTTGCTTTTCTTTTGGTGCCTGTATCTTTTTGATTCCCTATTTCTGTGATCTTGTTTCTCTTCACCATTGTTATTCTTAGCTTCTTGACAATATGTTGCATAATGATCATAATTTTCACAATTGAAACATTTAATAGACTTTATATCTCTAGATCTTATAGAATCATTATCCCTTCTACCATAATTAGCTTCTTCATCACTGGATGACTCATTACTTGATTCTGACTTCTTACCCTTTGTCTTCTTGATTGCTTTGAAGGTTTCTTCCTTCTAGAAAATAGGTTCTTTTTTTTAACTCAAAAGTTGTAAGAATACTAAGCAACATATCTCTTATAAAAGAATCACCATCCTTTGACTCTTCTATAGCAGAAATATTTTCACTGAATCTTTTTGGAAGAGATCTTAAGACCTTATCACAAACATCTAATTCATCAACCTTCATTCTAAGTCCTTGCATATCATTAACAACCTCATCAATTTGAAGTAGATAAGTACTAATGTTTTTATCATCTTTCATTCTTAACTCTTCAAACTATCCTTTGATATTTCATATCTTTACTTTCTTGACACCTTTATCTCCTTCATATATATTTTACAATTTATCCCACATTTCTTTTACATTTTAAAAATGCATAACTTTTATGGACTCTATTCTATGTAAACCTATCAAAAGTGCATTCATTACTTTTGAATTGTAATATTGTAGAAGCTTACCTTCCTTATCTATACGTGGATCAACTGAGGGGTTGTATCCATTTTCAACTACTTTCCAAATCTCATTGCCAAGTGCCTTCAGATATATATTCATTCTCAAACTCCAATATACATAATCACTTCCATCAAATACTAGTGCTGAATTGTTTGATGATCCATTCTTATAATCTATTGTGTTCTTGTAATATTTTCCTTCAAGCTGTTAAACTCTTTTGAAGGAACCAAATATGATACCAATTGAATATCAAAAGCTTATATTAAGAGGGGGGGTGAACAATATAAGACCATTTTTTACTTTTCTTTCCAATAAATATTATGTAGTGTAAAGATAGCAATATCAATAGCAATAATCAAAGTAATGTACAAATAACCACACACAATAGATACACCACAATTTACATGGTTCACAAAATGTGGGCTACTCCATGAAGAAAATATTTCACTAAAATTTTCTCAATAAATCTCTTGGAAATCCTTTTCCTATTACAATATTTATGGATCTATATCCAAAGGAGATACCAATCCCATAAATCAAGTTTGTGGATCTCTATCCATAGGAGACACCAATCTCCTAGTCTCTACTCTAGCTGGTGATCCTCTAGAAGACCTCTACCTCCACTATCCTTAGCAAATGGAACTCTATCAACAAAAGACACCAGTATTTCCTACTCTGGCTAGAGATATCTGTATTCAATTCTATCACCTCCAAAGCTCTATCTAAAATTTATACTAAACATAGTCCATCAGTCTAGCACAAATCTGTCCTCAATATCTGTCTCTGATTTGGCATAAATCTATCCTTAAATCTACACCAAAATCTATCCTTGAATCTATACTAAACATAATCCTTTGGTCTAGCACAAATTTGTCTTCAATATCTATCTCTTGTATGGCACAAAATTGTCCTCAAATTTGCACCAAACTCTATCCTCAAATATGTACTAAACATAGTCCTTTGGTCTAGCAAAAATCAGTCTTCAATCTCTATCCTCAAGCCTTAACTCAAAGCTTGACTCAATCTCATATCAACTCTATTGGATCTACCCCAAAACTTAACTCAAGGTTTAAACAAATCAATCAATCAACTTTGCTCTCAAGCCTTCTTAAATACTTATCTCAAATTTACATTTTAAGCTTTCACAAATCTCACACCAATATATCCTCAATTCCTCTCTAGAAATTTATCCAATTTGGATCAATAAGTCCTCTCAAGAACTTAACCAAATCTACTCAATAAGTCCTCTCAAGAACTTAACCAAATCTACTTAATAAGTCCTCTCAAGAACTTAACCAAATTTTCTCAATAAGTCCTCTCAAGAACTTCAAAAAATCTACTCAATAAGTCCTCTCTAGAAATTATCCAAATCTACTCTCAATCTATATTGTAAGCTTCTATAAAAGCTTACTCAATTCTATCCACAAGTCTTCTCAAAGACTTACCTCAAATATTCTCAACAAGTCCACACTAGAACTTGTCCAATCTCATATAAACATAAAGAGAATTGTTAGACTCAATATGCTCTATACTCATCACAATGCTCAATCACTTTCAATCACTCTTTTAGAAACATACAGAGAATTGTTAGAGACTCAATATGCTTCAACTCAATCACTTCAATCACTCTTTCAAAAACATATAGATAATTGTTAGAGACTCAATATGATTCAACTCAATCACTTTCTCAATTCAATTCAGAATATAGAATAGTTTTTTTTTAGGGAACTTGAACAATCACTTCACACATCCACTTTACTAGGCTCAACCAAATCTACTCAACCAATATCTCAATGAAATAATCCTTTCTCACAAACCCTAGTCCAAGAATATGATCCTTCACCCAAAATGCTTCCAACAATGCTCAACAAAAAATCTCACATAACAATGATACTCATGTTCTTTTCAAACCCTAGTTCAAGTTCTTTGCTCAACAACTCACTTCAACAATAATTTTTATAAAACAAGGTTTCAATAACAACTCTTTATTCCAAAAAACCTTGAAGCATTAAATCAAACATGCTCAATAAGGAAGCCCTAATCAAATTATTTTCACTCCAAACTTATTTTTAGAAAACTAATCAATCAACTCAACTATGGAAGAATGTGATCATACCTTTTCTTGATGATGAAGGAACCTTAAATATCTACCACAACCACAAAAACTTATTTTCCAAGCTCAATGGAGTTAGAGGATACTAAACTCTCTCAAATATGCAATGTAAAACATCCAAACACACATACACCTTATCACTCCATCTTAAATAAGCATCCATCAACACATAGAAATAAAATACCAATTACACCTTATAATCTTCCAGTTGAAATAATATCCACCACCAAAAAATAATTTTAAAATAATTACTTTCTCAACACTTCTTAATGGCAAGAAGACATCTTCAATAATAATCAACACTTAAAAGCATTTATCTCTCCAATAAGCTAAATATATTAAAAGACTTTATAAAATAATTAACTACTTATTCCTCCTAATTATTTTTAACCAAAAATAATTACCAAGCAAAAAAACCTTTTATCTATCCCTTATAACTCCACGTCACTTTATAAAACCATTTAATAAAGCTAAAAATTTAATTTAATTTTTCAACAACCTTCTTCGAAAAACCCGATGCTCAAATAATGTGCATACCTTTTCATTGATCCCTAAAAGAGATTCTACAAGAATCAAACCACCGTCTCCACAAGCCTAATCACCTTAGTTCTTGGGATTCCACCATGTGGGATAGCAATACCCACATGAAGGAAGTGGAGCTTCCTTCACATTATGCTCTTCTTCACACACGTTAACCTCCTTCGAACACCACACGTCGTCCACTAGTTGTAGCTCTTTAATCACATGAATATCAAAGATACATTTTGTAGGGGATTTGGGAGCATTAAATCAAACATTAGCTTGGTCCCCTTCTAAGGTGAAATGATCCACCTTTTATACAAGAATGGAGGATTTTTCTCACATGCCAGCACATTAGAAATTCAAATTTTGAATATTCAAATTAACTTTAATTATTATTTATTTATAATAATTTAAATTCTTTTTGGAATTTAAATATTATAAATTAAATAAATAATTAATATTTGGGCATTTTTTAACCAAACAAAAAGCCACCTTGGTTTTTAATAAAAACCTTTTATTTTTGCCCATCATGGATAATTAATCTTTGGGCCTTTTTAACCAAATGAAAAGCCACCTTGGTTTTTAATAAAAACCTTTTATTTTTTCCCATCATGGATAATTAATCTTTGATTTTTTCCCACCATGGTTTTCATAAAAAACCTTTGATCATGCTTCCCATGAAGCTCTTTTGAAATCAATCAAAATGCAATTCTTCTTAGAACCTTTTGACATCAATGACAATTAACATTCCTCAAAATGTCTAAAATTCTATGGCTCTGATGATGCACTAGTTTAGATCTATTTCTCATAAGTTATCCTACCCAACACTTATAGCTTCTTCCATCCAAATATCCTCCACCCCAATGCATTTATTTAAGGAGCACAAGGAATCTAGGCATGCCATACTACATGGAGGTATTCAAAGGAAATATCCAAGAAGACATTTTCTTGCAAGCCTCAGTTGTACCACTCTGAGACATAATAAAGAGCCACTCAAAGTATACCTAAATAAAGCATAAATTCATTTCAATAATATTTCAAACTATTATTTTATCCTTAAGTAGATAGTCTCTTTTAATATAGACAATTGCTATTATCAATATTTTTAAGGAGACTCATTGTAATCAACTTCTTGATCCAATGGTGTGAACATAGAAATAAGCAAAATGATATGCATCTACATGAAAGGATAATTTATTACCCTAAGCTATTGATGATCAAGTCATCATCATTATTTCCCCAAGATATTCCTCACATTAGGTGGTTTCCTAGTGGTCTCCCACTAAAGAGAGGAAGAGAGAGCACCTGCTCTTACATATAAAGTTTCATTAGCAGTACCATATATTCTATGTTCAAATGAATATAAATGATTATATAAAATAGACACAATGAGATGTAATCAAACCCTTAAAAATTCACACTAATAATAGTTCAATTATTACATAGAGTTTGGCTAAGGAGGGTTGTTACATACTTCCCCCTTGGACTAAACACAACCCTCTATGTTTTATTGCAAAATATTACATCAAAACATTTATTCAAATAAGTATGGAAATTATTGTCTCATTTCTTCAACATTTTTCCATGTAGCATTGTTCTTAGAATATTGGTCCTAATGGACCTTACATTGATCTAGGATTTTTTCCTCAACATCTTAGAATGAAATCCTAGAATCTTTACTAGTCTCACCTCAATGGATAAGGGATCTACCATCTACAATTTAGAAATATTCCACATGTGAGTAGGTTCAAAAATATATTTCCTAAGTAGAGATATAAGAAAAGTATCATGGATCTTTAATATATTGGGTGATAAAGTGAGCCTATAGGTTATTGGGCTAATCTTATCAATGATTTCAAAAGGCCCAACAAAGCGAGGATCCAATTTTAGTTGACTTAATGGTATTTTTCATGGGTCTCACCCTTAAGAAAACTTTATCTCCCATAGATAATTATCTTGGTGATCGACCACTTCCTTGAGCCTAATTTGTATTACTTTGATCTATTCCTCCATCTCTTAGATAGTGTCTGGTCTGATCATAACTCGATACTTCAAATTATCCTATGATATAGGTGTTCTACATCTTCTACTATATAAGGCTTCAAATGGGGCCATCCCCAATCATGCATGGTATACATTATTATATGAAAATTCAACAAGATGTAAAAATTATTCCCACTTAGAATTTTTGTCCATGCAATAAATACGTAGCATGTCTTCCAAAATCTGGTTGACCCTCTTAGTTTGACCATCTATTTTAGTATGATATGTAAAACTAATATTCAAATTAGTTCCTACTGCATGATTTAGAGCCTATCAAAACTCTGATGTAAATCTAGAATCCCTGTTCAATATGATCACCTTAGGAAACCCATGTAGCCTAAAGATATCTCTAGAAAACTTTACCACCACCCATGCATCATCCTTGATTTTTTTCTATATAAAGTGTTTGTTGTAGCCAAAATTAATACAACATGAATGTATCCATAATTTTAAAAAATTTAAGGTCATTAAGAAGTCCATGTTTTGTGATATACTAATGAATAAGTCAAATTTTAAAAAATTAATTATCTCAAGATGATATCATGGATTAATATTCTTTTAAGATTAATAAAGCCTTCAAATACTTAAACAACTCTATCATCATGACTAGAAATCCTTCATAAAAATGCCTAAGTTGAAAACACATTAACCACTTTGCCCCCTTAGGAAGCAATAAAATTATTTTAATAAAACTTAAGGGGTTCCCTGCTTGCATTTCCAAAACATTGTAAACAATCAACCCAATTGATTGAGTAATGGAAATAAAGCAAAGTCATTGATCGATCGATCGACGAATAAAAATCTAGCATTGAGAAGCAAAAATTCCAAGAACCAAGTAAACAAGCATTCGACTGATGGTAAGAAATTATCGATTGATTAATGATTAATCCACAAGTTTAAACAAGCCTTTGACCAACATTAAGAAAATATAGGTCGATTGATCAATCATTTGATAAATTCAATACAACAAAAACTCGTCATTCAACCGATGAAAGAGAAAGCATAACCAAACAATACATCAACCAAATTAGTGGGTAAAGAGAACTACTCAATAAAAAATTAGATCAATGGCTTGAAGGCTATTGATCAAACATAGAAAATGATAATTCTTTATTCAGCCTAAAAGCATTGACTAAAAATGGTCAACTCATTTTGTCAAAGCCATGTTAGAAAATACAAGTGCAAACATGCAACCACAAAAAGTAACAAACCAGTTGAGTGACTTATTGCAAAAAGGAAATTCAAATCTAAATAAAATAGCACTTGGTTGAGAGGAAGGAGTAATCGATCGAACACATGGTGCAAAGATAAATCATTGATCGAAAGCTCATCAATGGCCAGAGTTGATTGGCCAAAATCCAAAAGATATCAATGATCAAAAAGAGCAAACCAAAGTTAATCAGTTGAAAACCCAATCAAATCATTCAGTCAAAGCTAACTAACTCATCAAAGTATAAACCTGTTGATCGAAAAAAATCCCATATGGTGATTACAAGACCACTTGATCGATGAATAACATAGATCGAATGATTGATACTAAGTGGAATTAAAATGCCTAACCGACCTAAGCAATTATGTGGTTGAAACTAAGCCATTGAAAAATTACCAATCAAGAAAAGATAGATGTCTAGATATCATCATCCAAATAGATCATACCCATTGAATGATATCGACTGAGTGAAATAGATGATGGAGATCGACTAAACCAAACAAAGGTAAAATGAATGAGAATCAAGGTAAAACCACATTAAATTTTACATGCATTATGGTTTACTTGAATGTTATTATTATACTACCCCCTTGATAAAGGCTAGCATAAGTTTTTAAATGTAGCACGTACGAGGGGAATCTAAGCCACTTGACTGAGTAGTAATGGTAAGTGATCGAAATCACCATTCGTGCATAATAAAGAAGAGCCACCAGTTGAAAATATATAGTTAGTGAGAACTAATTGATTGAAGGAAGATAAATACCCAAATCCATCGATCAGGTCTCGACCAAATAAAAAGTATCGATCAAATCATAAGAAGGATCAATCAAAGAGTTTTAGAGTAAAGGTAAATCAAAAACTCAATTGGTCAAACAATGATCAACAATCACAAATACACATGCAATATGGTACCAACAATACATGTCAACTAGTCGATAGCATGTAAATCTGGGAGATCGCTAGTTTGATAAAAATCATCATGACAGTAGGAGTGACCATGATATTACTAACACAATTGGGGGTCAATTAAGAAGTTGCAAACACACAAACTCTACTCCAAGTCCATGTAGAAAAATTATGCAAACTAACCAAAAAGGAAAATAAACCATGATAGGATGACTTACTACAAAGAATAAGGTGGAGAGATAAATGAATTAAACACACTAATGGATATGTCTAGCCAAGTTAGAGCTACCAGGCTCTTTGTATTACATGAATGAAGCCAATAAAATGAATTGAATCATCATGGGATGAACAAATAAAGGATGACCCATAAACCAAATGATGTAAATGAAAGATTGGGCTAAGAAAAAATCATCAGTTCAAAGTAAACTAGATCATACTTAGATCAATAGGACCTATCCCACCTATTGTCAGCTAATAGAATAACTCACACAAACTCATCCTTCATATAGGAATATACCCATTATAAGGTCCAATTTTTTTTTGGATAAGGGTCAAAGTATGCTAGAAATGAGTTGCAAAGAGAGTTTTATGCAATTCAATAGGACTTGGATCACTAGCAGTAGAAGAAGCAAGAGGTGCAAACCAAATGGAAGATCACCTCCAAAAAGTTCCCACATCTTGATGGAATATAGTTAACTTAGTATCACCCCAATGAAGTATAGTTATGGAAGTACCATATTATTGGTGGTTTTCTTAATTTGTGTACTTCCAATTCTCTATTCTTCATAACAGCTTTTGAGGGTCTAAAATATCATGTTTTTGTAATAAATATTTACTTCCTAGAATTCAAGTTAGGCCCTCGTGTAGTTGGAGGAAACCTTGACTCTAAAATGATACATCCAAATCCAGTAATCCTCTCAATCTAGGAGATCAAGGTGATTAGTTACAAAGCACCAGTCCATGGTAACGAGTATACGTGACAAAATTTAGTTAAGATAAGATCTCACTTTAAGATAAACAAATAAAGATACAAGGCAGATTTAAACAGTGAGGACCAGGTGGATGACAACTAGACCAAAATTTGATATACTAAGAATAAGTTTTAATTTTAAAATAGTCAATAACAGGCTATACAAAACCCAACAAATGATAATGTAGGAGATGGTACCAAGTGGATAGTCGAGATGAAGGTATTTTTGATAGTTACAGATCCACCATAGCTACAAGAAGGATGTCCATAGCCATAAAGATGATCAAGATTTTGACATAGCATATTTTTGCTAAGAGGTATACTTGAGTACCCATTCTTTTTTGGTGTATTCCCTTTGTGTCCTTTTTACATCCCTCATTCTTCTCATTTCTATGTAGGGTTTGATAGGAAAGTTTCTAAGAAGCTAATATTATTTCAATATTATTGAGCCAAAAGTCTAGAGACTCGTCTATTACCATATTGGAATGGGAGAGTGGAAAATACTTGTGATGATATTTGAACAAGGATTTTTATTGTATTAATCTTGAAAGAATTCAATGGCAAATTCATGTCGACTCTTCATGTAATAAATTCCAAATTTTAATACAATTATGGGATTCTTTTCTACCATTATTTTGTTATCAGATTTGCGTGTCTTCATTATGAGTTATATTATTTGAATGCATAGTGAACATTTATTCCATTGATCAAATATTATGTTTATTACAATATTCGAATGAATGTAATTGCATAAATTCTTTCTTTCCCCCATTCTTTCCATTTCATTGAATTGTTATTAAATATTGCTACAATAGCCCAAAGGATTAAGGCACCAGTCATACATAAGGTATAATTAAACTTTTATTGTTTTAGCTCGGTTAAATTTATAAAAAAATTAATTCACCACCATAAATCAGGAAGAGTATGAACATAAAATGTTAAAAACTTTAAGTTCACCTCAAGGGTACCCTTACCATACTTGGTATGTTTAGAAAATATTGAAGAACTCTATTCCTAGGTTAAAGAGGTAGGTCGACCAGAGCTTGTAATTGCTCATTGGCAGTAGGTTTTCTATAGCATGACAACTTATCCCAAGGATGCAAGAAAATTCCCCAATATTTTAATAGCACCATTTTTGGGGATGAACTTGTAATCTTCATTACAATTTAGAACCTAACAATAATGTTTAATGGAAACAGTAAATCTATAGGAAAATAGAGTATCCATTATTTTTTTTTGAATTGTTTTGTCTATTACTCACATATGCTCATAGTTTCCAATTTTCTTTTTCAAGAAACAAACGATTATATCATTTTCTTGATTTTCTTTATTTTCTTGAGTTTTTTGATTTTCTAGATTATTTATTCTTGAAAAATATTATATCCTGAATGATTGATAGTGATATAAGTCAAGAAATATGTACCATATATTTTTTCCTTTTGCACACATTGTGCTGGTGACTCTAACTGATCAAATCCAACAATATTAAAAATATTAAGAGAAGTAGAACATGATGGCATGAACAAGAAAAACCGCTCAAGAGTTGTATCCAAATTTATCATATCCAAAGGTATTTTTTAGAACTAATCCTTCTAGTTCATATCCAAAGGGTTCTAATATAGATATTGTTACATTAGACAATATATTTGAAACATCCCCTACTATTACCAGTGGAATAAATGCTACATCACCTACTGTGATTATTGACAATCTAATATAAATTCCTCCAATAGTTAATATGGATAACCAATATCCACATAACGTTTAATTATGGAGGACCAATAGATACAAGCCTTTCTAATTATCAATACCACTACATGATCTTCTCGGTAAATCCCATAAGTATTAACCCAAATTTCAAGGAAACAATGTAGTCTCTAGATAGAACCATAATAGAAACTTCTTGTATGCTATGGATAGTCTAAAAGTAGAACATGAAGATATAGTTTTAAGACTATTTCTTCAAACCTTAGAAAAGGATGCTAGAGAATGGTTTAATACCCTTCTAGACAATGACATTGCTAATTTTTCTAAAATGGAAACCATCTTTCTAAAAATTTTGGTGAAAGGAAAAATGAACAGTCACTATTAATAGACCTAGCAACAATGAAAAAGAAATAATACAAATTAGTAAATAATTTTAATAGAAGGTTTACTAAATATAGGAATAAATTTCCCACCGATTTAAGTCCAAACAACATGCAATCAATCTATTTTTATAAAAATACCTTCCTAGGAGAATTTAACTATGAGTTAAGACAAGAATAGGTTACTACTATAGATAAATGCATGGATAAAGCTATAGAATTTGAAAGGAATATATTAGACAGTGGAAAAATGAAACCATACTCTCTAGAGGATAGTCAACCTGATAGGAAACCTAAAAAAATAGGATTCAACCTACAAAAGAGAATTTAACAAGACCCCATGGAGAATCTAGCTAATCAAATGATAAAAATATTTAACACAATGAACAATAGATTAGCCAAGATAGAGATAAATAAAGAGAATAATAGTGAATCTTCTCACCCTTAAGTTTATAGACAATAAGGTGATAACTTACCACCATTCAAAATGAATTTTAATAGGAACTAGGGTAACAAAAAATTTGATGAAGAGAATATAAATAGAAATAATAAGAATGGTTAGAAAAAGAGATAAATGGATAAGGACCAGGACTTAGTTCCAAATCCTATACCCACTATCAACATAGTAAAAAACTTTCCCTATTATTGTTTAGCCTGTGATGCTCCTCATAGCCCAGATTGTGGTGGTATATATCTAGGTGTACATCATCATGTAGACTTAGATAAGGAATCAAAAGAGGAAATCAAGATTAACACGTGCTGGAATATTGAAGATGAATCTAGAGAAATTATGTTCAAGTAAAATATGAATTTATGTGTTTCAAATCACCACCCTAAAATCCTAGTTTTAGAAAAAACTAAAATCTTACAAAGAGGGCAAGAAACTAGGTATGATAAAATAAAACAAGGGAAAGTAATCCCAATAGCCCAAGAGGTGGAAGGAATAGAAGCAAATACATTAAACCTAAGAAATAAGACTATTCCTAATAATACTGATAAAAGCTCAAACAATGAGACTAGGGGACATCCTACTATAAATAATAATGTAAAAAAATAAAAAAAATAAAAAAATAAAAATAAAACTACTAAAAATGTAGAAATAAATGAACAATTACCACAGGAGGAATGTACCCAAATGCTAGATGTAAAGAAGATGAAGTTTGATGTTGGTTCTAAACTAAGTAAATAGAAGGTTAACATTAACGTTTTTGAGCTAATAAATATTAAAAACTATAGAGAACATGTGTGTAAAGCTTTTAGCTTGATTGAACAAAAAGAAACACAGTCTTGTAATATAGTCAAGCCTTCCAATCATGAGACTAGAACACCCTCATCTGTCAGACCATTTTATGTGTCCCTCAGATATAACTTAGATGAAGGAGAAAGGTATATCATTCACAACTGCATGCTAGATAGTGGTGCATCCCATAACATCATGCCCAAACAGATAGCATACCAACTAGGACTAATTTGTACCAAGGATTCTCCACCTATGTCAGTAATGGACAATAGATAGATACCTTATGTAGGGATTATTACTGGCCTATTGGTCTTCTTAGATCAATATTTTAAGAAGGATATAGTGATGGACATTACAGTATTTGATGTAGACCCTTTATTATCATTACTTTTGAGCAGGCATTGGGCATAATAGTTGGGTGGTTCCATACAATTGGATTGGTCTTATATCACAATCGCTATTTCAAGAAAAGAAAACATGACCTTAAGGAGAGAACCATTTAACAAATATTCAATAGAACAAGTAAGACCAAATGACACTATGGTTAATTTGGTCAATTCTATAGAAGAGAAGGAAATATGAGTATACTTAGTCTGGCATAATACCTTCTTGGTAGAAGTCCTTGATGTAAAATATATGGATCCTGAATCTAGAGAACTAGTAGATATAGAATCTGATAGAGTTATTACCTAGGAAATGTGGACCATGTTCTTTTATGGATAAAAGTCTCAAATAGAAAATCCAAATAACTAGGTATAAATTTCTTGATTGTTACTAGAGATGCAAAACGGATTATACAATAGGTCAAGGGCAAGTATCAAATTAAAAATCCTAGGTTAAAATAATACAAATCTATAGTCTTAGCTGAAATTGATAAATTCCTTGCATTTAACATCTTTTACATTCCTAGAGAGCAAAATCATATTGCAGACCTATTGGCAATCAATGCTTCAGGTGTAAACTATCCAAAAATTAACATAGAGTATATGGATAGGTTTTCAACTATCTATGTTTACAAACCCTCTATACCTAATAATGTTGTATACCTACAAATGTTTCAATATTATGTGGATATTAGAGATTTTATGATCCTACAAAATATGTATTTAGATATTCTATATGAGGAGGGAGATGAAGAAAAAAATTAAAAAATATAATTGGGGAACCTATTGAAGTAATTTAACTCAAAAACAATAGAATCCCAAAGGGGTTAGTTTCTTTAGAAAGCTTATTTGATGATTTTGATAAATCATACAAACCACTCCTCAAAGATATAGAAGTTGATGATATAAATATTGAAATGAGAGAGGAGACTAGATTGGTTAAGATTGATAATACTTTACCAAAAGAAGAAAAAGAACAATATATTAGCTTTCTAAAGAAATTTAATCCCATATTACATCCAATTATGTAAAAGGAAGTTAAAAAATTACTGTATGCCAAAATAGTTAGAAAAGTAATGTTTTTTTCTTGGATAGCAAACTTAGTACCAGTGAGGAAGAAAACTAGAGAGATTAGACTTTGTGTTGATTTTCAAAATTTGAATAGAAGTTTTCTTAAGGATAATTATCCCTACCCAACATGGAATAATTTTTGCAAGCTATAGTAGGCTCCTTGAGAATGTCATTACTAGATGGATTCTTGGGATATAATCATATTCTAGTAAATCCTAGAGATAAATACAAAACTACTTTCACTACCTATTAGGGCACCTTTGAATATCTGAGAATTCCATTTAGATTAATGAATGCAGGAGCAACATTCCAAAGGGCCATGGAATTTTCCTTTAAAGGAATAATATTCAAGATAGTTGTTGTCTATTTAGATGACATAACAATATTTTATAATAACCCTAAAGATCATCTTGAATACCTAGCCATAGTTTTTGCTAGATGCAAATAATATATAATATCCTTGAATCCAAAGAAATGTATCTTCAGAGAAATACAAGGTAAAATCCTTGGTCATATAGTATGTAAAAAGGAATAAGAATTGATCCATAAAGGGTAGAAGCTATTTCCAAGATACTTCTCCCTAAAAACATAAAAAGAGTCAGATCATTCTTTGGTAAAATTAATTTTATAAGAAGGTTTGTGTTGATTTTTTATAAAATAGCTCATTCCATAAACAACATGATTAAAAATAATACTAACATCAATAGACGAAGGGTAACCTTGGGGATTTTCAAAAAATTAAAGATGCTATCACCACTTCCCTAGTGTTGAATTGTCCTAACTACTCAAAGAGTTTTAACATATACTCATTTGCTTTTGAACACACTATTTTTGTAGTCTTTTCCCAAAAGGATGATGAAGAGAATTAAAGACCCATAGCCTTCATGAGTACTAGACTTAAGGGAACTCAACTAATATTCAAAATTATTGAGAAATAAGCCTATGTTGTGATTCAATAATTGGAATATTTTAAGGGTATCTTTGGTTCAAACAAGATTATATGCTATATTCCATTCAATGCTATAAAATATGTTTTCAAACAACCTAAACCAATAGGTAGTCCTACTAGGTGGATGGTCAAATTACTATAGTATGATGTAGAATTTAAAGCTATAAAAATAATCATAGGACAAGGTCTAGCTAAATATTTGGCTAACAAAGAAGGAGAAGACATGCAAAACATCACCATAGTTGATGATATGCATGATATCAGAAGAATATATAATTTTGAATACAAATGGTATGATGATATCCTAATATATCTTCAAACCCTAACCTTTCCTAAAGGTATGCCTGCAAATAAAATGATATTACACTCAAGAAGGTAAACTCTATTGGAAACAACCAGATGGGGTATTATTGCTCTATTTATTTGAAAAATAAACCTCAAAAGTAATAAAAGAATTTCATGATGGATTCTATGGGGATCACTTTGCCCCAAAAGAAACTGTAAATAACATTATGAGAGTAGGTTATTACTAGCCTTGCTTATTCAAAGGTGTTCACCAATATGTAAGGATTTACCATAACTATCAAGTATTTGCAGGGAAGAAAATATTAGCAATAATATCTCTCTAGCCAGTAATCATAGAAGCACATTTCACACAATGGGTAATTGACCTTATTGGAAAAATAAATCCAAATTCTTAAGGTAAAAACAAATAGATCATCATCATAATAGACTATTTTACTAAATGGGTGGAAGCAGCTCCTATGAGAAATTCAACAACTAAGGTAGTCATATATTTCTTAGAGGAAAATATTTTGACTAAATATGGAGCCCCAAAGAAACTAGTAACTAACAATGAAAAATAAGGTAGTTGATTAATATTCATTACAAGCAAATCATATAGATAAAATAGAGTTTTCCAACAGACAATTCCTAACATAGGAAGGAAAGGTAATTGTTGCATCACGATGAAGCAAAATCAGGTTGGGGACACACTAGCATCAATTCCCTAGTGTATGTGCAATGCAAGTGAACTAACCTAATATGTTATCATCATCACATAATTATAGAGTCACCTATTTCTAAATGCATAGGCAAACTATGCATTTATGAGAGGTAGTCATGCACAATATATGATAGACAAATGTGTAAAATAAATATCAAGTAAACATGTGAAGTATGACAAGCAATCATGAGGATGAGGATGAAAGATTCATTGATGAAGTCTACTAGCTTAGTGGTCTACCACATATGCAATGCATATGGCATTTTTGTGACATGTCGCATTTTCATGACTCGCAAAGGGCAGGAAGGCTGAAAAGCAAAAGTGTCACGATATCGCGACATGTCACATTCTCGCGACTCGCAAAGGGTAGGAAGACAGTGAAGCAAAAATGTCATGATATCGTGACATGTCGCGTTTTCACGACCAAACAAAAGGAAAGAAAAGGTAGGCAGTTACAGGGGTCGTTACAGAGGAAATCATCGAGCAATGGGTATCCTAAACGTCATCATGGGTTAACAGGTGAACAGAGTCTACAGTGGCAACATTGGACAAGCATGTGGCACCAAGGTGCAATGAAAACAGACGAAGATCAAGAGTCAAAAAGAAAGACATTTCGAAGGCCAAGGCAACGAAGAGGCACAAGAAATGAAACGAAAGGTCAAAAAAGGGAAATGGAGAGTCACGCCAGAGATTTTAAAAGGGGAAGCAAAGGCATGCACAAGGGTCAGAAAACTGTGGAGACAGAGTTGCAGACGTGAAGGCAAGAGGGCCATTCTAGACCTGTTAGGCTATTTTTCTTCCAGCGAGAAGATGTTGTAATAGAAACTATCTTTCGAGATAAAGGAGTTTTAATGGCAGACTGCTGCCATTACTGTAATCATTTTCCAATTTGTTGAATGAGAATATAGAATTGGCGTGAGCAATTTGGCTCCCATCACAAAGAGTTGATGCTACTCAGGGATACAAGAGTAGTTTTGACACAACAGTAAAATAAAAGAGTGTTGATTCTCTTCCATTCAACATAGTCGATGAAATGAAGAAGAATCCATCCAAAGCCACTATGTATGAAGCCCTGCGAATCCCAAGACATATTGACCTACTGCAAGAATCATTGAGGTCTATGAAAAATAAATATAAAAACCCAGTCCAGTTGTATTCTACTCAAGCTAGCCTGACTTCCACCTCAGGAAATAATAGACCCCCCCTTTTATTTATCCCCCCAAATGGAAGTATGGGTGGTTCGTAATTGTATCATTGATTCTAGAGTTGCAACTACTGTTATGCCTAAAGCAATATGCCATATTATGGAGATGGAATACACAAGAAGTACTCCAAGAGTTTTACAACTATATGGAACCCCTATAAAAATAGTAGGTGTGATTAAATATATCCCTATAGTCCTTCATAGGCTACCCCATATTACAGTCATTCAAGAAGTAGTAGTGGTAGATTTAGAGCCTTATTTTGGCATGTGCCTATCCAAAGAATTTACTACTAAAATAGGAGGATATCTATCTCTTGATTTTTCACACCTTGAAATTTCATTCAAAAGCAAAAGGGTAAAAATATTCAATGAGAAACCTTCTACCTTCCACATTGAAAGGCTTAGAGAAGAGGAAAAGACCTCTACTACTATAAACATGATGATTGAAGAGCTGACAGACTTGAGTCTAATGGAAGAATATTTGAATGAGTTACAAGAAGAAGACCAGTTTTCTCTCCTAGATTTCAATGCCATGATCAAAATAGATCTAGGAAGCTATACCATTCTAAAACCTAAGAAAAACAAATCCACTCCTTCTCCACTACCTGACATATCCACTAATCAGTTGTGGAAGCTTTTCTTTGATGGTTCCAAATATAAAAATGGGGCTAAAGAGGGTATTGTTCTAATTGCTCTGACTAGGGAAGATAAATTTTTCTCTTACAGGTTAACCTGGAGCTACACCAATAATGCAACGGAATATGAAGCACTCTATTTAGGCCTCAAAAAGGATGAAAAGATGGGCATTAAGCAACTACAAATTTTTGGTGACTCTGAACTGATAGTAAATCAAGTTACAAAAATGCGTAAGTAAACAACATTATCTTAAAGCTTACCAAAATAAAGTCTGGTATTTACTAGAATATTTTGAATCCCTTAACATAAAGGCAATCCCTAGAGAGAAAAATATGCATGCATATTTGTTGGATTCAGTAGGAGCAAAATTATATCCTATTAGAAATGTCATTCAAAAATCAAATACAATCAGACTGATATACATGCCTTCTATACCTTATAGGGATACCTTCTAGCAGGTTTTCGAGAATGATTAGCATATAGTAGACTTCCTAGTCCATGAGATGAATTGCTCCAATAATAGGATGGCCAAAAATGAGAAGAGGTAAACATCATCCAATTAAAAAATAACCATATCTCTAAAGGTTTGGTCACACTGGAGAACCTATTTGACAATAATAATAGGTGTACATGCCATAAGATGAAAGTTGAAAAATGTAGATATAAGGAAGATCAAATGGGACCTGACAAAGCCATCAAAGTAGGGGTGAAAACTATAGATAAAGAACTGTATGAAATCAGGGAATTGTGTAAGTAATTTCTAGACACCATTTCTTGTACCTATGGTGACCTAAAGGTTTACTCAAAAGAAACAATCCAACACACAATCGAGCTCCAACAAGGTGCCACACATTTCCATCAAAAGTAAATGCTTGTAAATCTAAAAATAGAAGCCTTGATTAAGCAAGAGTTGTTGAAATTGCTAGAAGCTAAAATTATATATCTAATCAAACACTCGACATGTGTCACCAATATGGTCTTGGTAAGAAATAAAAATGGAGATATCTGATTATGCATCGACTTTCACAATTTGAACAAAGCTTCACTCAAATATCATTATCCTCTTCCATAGATTGATCAAATTTTACATACAGTTGTAGGGGTAGAAAGGTTTTCTCTTCTAGATGGTTTCTTCGGGTATAATCAGGTATGGGTCAAAGATGAAGACCAATTCAAAACAACGTTCACAACCAAATGGGGAAAGTTTTCTTACCAAAGGATAGCTTTTGGGTTATTGAATGCTGGAGAAAATTTCCAAAGAGCCATGGTTGTAGCCTTTAGGTAACTCATAAATAAAATAATAGTGATATACCTGGATGACATGACAATTTTCTCTCATAGAAAAAAAAGATCATATAACACACCTCAGGTGAGTGCTGGAAAAATATTGAGATTTTGGAATATCTATAAACCCTAAGAAATCTATTTTTGCTATGGAAGGAATTTTACTTGGTCATGTAGTCTCAAAGTCTGATCTAGCCATAGACTTGAATAGAGTGAAATCCCAGTTGGAACTTCCCCTCCCCCTCAACAAAAAGGGCTTATAGTTATTTTTTGGTCAAAACAATTTTGTATGTAAATTCATATCAAACTTTGCACAAATTGTTAAACCTATGACAAAATTGTTAAAAAAGAATGCAATATTAAATGGATAAATGCAATAAAATAATATTTTTAACAAATCAAAGAGCAAATAGCTCAAGCTCCTATCCTTGTGAACCCAAACTATTCCAAGGACTTTATCTTATATGCTATGGGGGAACAAGAAAGTTATGCCATAGTACTCACGTAGAAGGGAGCTGACAATGAAGAAAGACCCATAGATTTTCTGAGCCAAAATATGTAGGAACATGAGGAAAAGTATAACTTCATCAAAAAATAGATTTATGCCATAATGAAGTCCCTAAAAAATTTTAGGCACTTCTTATCACAGAGTAAAATTATCATCTATACAATTCACCCCGACATATGAAGTTTCATCATACAAGGAGAACTTGGTGATACAAGAGCCGGTTGGGTCACCAAAATACAATAATATGACATATAAATACACCCAGCCAAACAAGTTAGAGGTAGATAAATATGCCAAGAACTCATAAAACAAGCTTCGTCAGAATATGTAGCATGCCAAACTCAGGAAGTAGCATCAGGTGAAGATCAACTTTCAGAACAACTCAATTGGGCAGATGATTTTATTAGGTATTTTCAAACTAGAAGATGTCTAGCAAAATTGAAAGCTTCTCAGTGAAGGAGATATAGATTTTAAGCTCAAAATACACTTTATTTCCTGAGAGACTATATAGGAAAAACTTGGATGGAATACTGCTTCGATGTATGTTAGAAGAACAAAAATAGAAAAATTTCATGGAGGTCTACCAGGAGGACATTACTCTAGGAGAACCACCACCTTAAAGATCATCAAAATTGGGTGCTACTGGCCGATGATTTTTGCATATGCCTTCAAAATCATAAAGAACTGCAAAGAATATCAGAGGTATATTGACAGAAATAAAAATGCTCCATTGCCTTTAAAGTCCATCCAGGTTGAAGAACCATTCCATCAATGGGGATTGGATTTCATAGGAATAATAGAACCAAATTCATATGTAGGGCATAAGTACATCCTCACAACCACTGATTATTTCACAAAATGGTTAGAAGCAATACCCACAAAAAAGGTAGACCAAGAAGTAGTAATGGAATTTGTAGAGAGCCTGATCACAAGGTTTGGCATCCTAGATGCTTTAGTCATGAACAATGGCTCACACTTCATAGGTGCCAAGATGATATATTTTTCTTGCAAATATGGGATATACTTAAATATGTCCTCAAACTATTACCCTCAAGGAAACAGACTAGCCGAGTCCACAAATAAGAACCTACTCAAGATCCTGAAACGAACTCTTAAGGATAATAAGAGAAGTTGGCATTCTCTCATAAATCAAGCGCTTTGGGCTGATAGAATTACGATAAAAAATTCTATCAACACATCTCCCTACTCTTTGGTCTATGGTAAAGAAGTCATGCTCCTAGTGCACATCGAGATACCAACTCTTAAACTATTGAATCTATCCAGGACAGAGGAGGCAGAACCGATGGAAAATAGGCTGATCCAGCTCCTACAGCTAGAAGAATAGAAATAGCAGGCCTATAATCACTACCAAAAGCATACAGTCACAATGAAGGGATGGTTTGATAAAAAAACCACCCTAAGGAACTTCAAGGTAGGAGACTTAGTCCTAAGATGGAATGAGAAGAGGTCTAAACCAGGAAACCATGACAAGTTTGATACTTTTTGGGATGGCCCTTTTGAGATAACTAAAGAAAAGTAGCACAACTCTTTCCAGTTAAAAGACGAGTTGGGCCAGATTCAACCCATTCCCGTTAATGGCTTCCACCTAAAGTTGTATTACAAATAACTAGTTTGTGCCCATATTTACATGTATTTTTATGTATTTTTCTATGTAAATATGTTTACTTTTTTTCAAGTTACCTCAAAATATCGTGATGGCATGAATTTTTTGACACTTAAGACCCCCTTCAAGAAATTTTTCATGATTTCATGACTTTTGGGTAGCAAAGTGCCTCACCAAGGCACAATTTCATGATGGCATGACTTTTTTGACACTCAAGGCCTCCTTCAAGAAATTTGTCATGATTTCACGACTTTTGGGTAGCAGAGTGCCTCACCAAGGCACAATGTCATGATAGCATGACTTTTTTGACACTCAAGGCCCCCTTCAAGAAATTTGTCATGATTTCATGACTTTTGGATAGTAGAGTGCCATGTTAGACCTAATATTTTGGGCAGTAAAGTGCCATGTCAGACTTAAAATTTTGGGTAGTAGAGTGCCATGTCAGACCTTATATTTTGTGTAGTAGAGTGCCATGTTAGACCTGACATTTTGGGTAGTAGTGCACCACGTCAGACCAGTCAGAGTTTTTAAGCAATAAAATTGGTTACCTCGGGATCATAAAAGGCACATTTTTTAAGGTATCACTATATTTGTATATTAAATAAGGTCAAAAGTAGTGCCATCTTATTGGATTGGGATATAAGAAAGACATATTATTGGCCCAAATCAAAAATTACAACTCGAAGTTAGTGGCCCATAAAAGCTGGCATGCGAACCAAAACTCCCGCCAACTTTCTAAAAATAATGTTGGAAAGCACACTGCCAACCATAATTACTCCACGTCAATTTGACAATTAATTTCATGCATTTTTAGCACAAGCATGCACATCCGGTTATATCACCAACCCTCCGTCTTTCTATTTCATTTTTTGTATTTTCAATTTTCTTAATCACTGTGTTTTTATTGATCTCCTAAAAAGTTTTGCAACTTTTAAAAGATGCCCTAGATTTTCTCTGAGTCCTTGAATTTTAAGCAGCATCACCATGACAACTGCACCTCCAACCACTTCTTCTTCATATGTGCCTTCCAAAAATAAAATAACTTTGATCAATAAGGGAAGAAAATTTGTGGATCCTGACGACCATATTATAGATACAATGTTGATATGGAAGGACCCGAGGCAAATCTACAAAGATATAACCATAAGTATGACTACAAATATATCTCATTTGAATTTGAGCACCTTCCCCTACCACTCCATGCTCTAATGGTACATTATCCCTTAGGTTCACCCCTACCTAAAGCTAATCAGGGCAATGGCATAGTTTTATGATGTCAAGAACAAAGTGGTCAAAAATTACCAAGGAGAGACCCTTTTCATGATAGATCCTGATACAATTAGGGTTGTTTTCACCCAAGGTGCCAAACATCTAGTTCCTCCTATATTTTTTATCTGACCAACTCTATGAAGTACTATCTGAACACCCCAAACATCAAGGCTTTCCTCCAGTTGAATCTAACAGACACTCCCTATGGAAATTCCATCTCGTAATCTCCCATTTCCCTATCAAATTTCAAAAACAAGGAAATATTTTCTATGTTGGCCATGGTAGCGATATTAAAATATGACACTCATGTCCATGGGTGGTAAGTTGTAGTGGCACAGTGCATCTCCAATCCTAAATTCTATGAAAAATGGTCCTAGACCCAAACAAAGTTCTACTTTTATTCAACTGGCCATCTTACTTGACCCAACAATTGCATGTGGGCCTTTCCAAGTTGCAAAAGGAGGCCCTAGAAACCTTTAAGTACTGTTCATATCTGGTTTGGCTCTTTTTCTTTTTTCAAGTAAAAAATTTAAAATTTATCTCCATTACTCAAAAATATGCAAAGGGAGAACATCTAACTGTCTGTGAATGGACAACACTTCTCTCAAACACAGGTGCATACTATCAGTTTAATATGGAATTCTTAGGCCTTAATTTGCAAATTGTGCTAAGCCCTATGCCAAGAATTCCTAATAATATGAAAGAGACCCTAAGACATCCCCATGCAAAAGAATGGGACTGGTTCATCCTAACTCAGGGAGTTATCATAAGGCTCTATGGCTTTACAGAGAAGCCTTTCTTGTTGCCTTACTATGTCACCAAATGTCTTTTTGCCCTAGAGTACGTAAGACAACAAGAATTCATAAATTGTACATTTGGGATAGGCACCCAGAAGACTCATACTTGCCTCATGCCCTTTCAGTATGAAGGGGTAACTATATCAAAAAAGGATATCATGAGAAAATCATCCAATTGTTAAGAAAAATGAAGCTAGTGGAGCTTCCACAAATATGGAAATACGATCCTGATGATATCTTCGCTAAGAGGTAAGCCACTCTAAATAAGGCTTCTTTCTAGCAATTCCATGCCTATGACAGGGAGATTGACAAACAGGGTAGAAATAGCAACGAAGATCAAAAAATCGAATGACATGTTGAGAGGATGTAGCCACTACCTCCATGGCATGATTTCTATGAGCATTTGGTAGATTACAGCTCAAATTCAAACCCGAATCATAAGATTAATGGAAAAATCATAAATAGAATGAAGAAAAAGAGAGATGATTGGGACAATGCCAAAATCCTAGCTTGGTGGTAAATGTGGTGACACATTTAAAGCTTCACAAGGTATGGGATCAAAATGAACACAAAATTCTACATAAAATATGATGAACACCATAAAAATTGGTTCGATACTCTAGCGAACAAGGTCCTTCTTGGAATAGATGGCGTCCTTTTCAAGAATGACATAGAAAAGGGAAAGGGGAAAGAAACTGCAGCTGAGCATATAGAAGTTCCAAAGAAGAGATATAGGTAGTATCTTCCTCCTTCAGGATCAAACATAGAGTCTGATGGCAGTGCTCCACTCAAAAAAAATAAGCCAACACCAAATTCAAAGAAAATAAAAATAGAAGAATCATCTTTTGAAGAATATGAGCAACAAAAACAAGAGCAACAACATGAAGAATTAGAGGAATCAGAGCAACATAAAGACGAGGATGAACTAGAGAAAATAGAGGATAAATAATATATAGGGGAAAGCTCTAGAGAAACATCTGACCATGAGAAGATGATTGAAAAAGTGGTCAAAATAGTAGAAGAGCCTCCCCAAAAAGAGCCTCCAAGAAGGGAGAAAACTCCACCACTAGTGACTGTTGATGGAGATGTTTTGAGCCTGAAGCATATAGCAAAAATTTACACAGAGCAGTCATAGGAGTCCGAGGGCATTGATCCACAAAAATACTGGGAAATATCTCCAATCAACCTTGATACTCCCTCTTCTTCCCCTCATTCCAAAAGAGTTTCCCATTCTCATTTTAAGGATCAAGGTAGACCATCACCTTCATATTCCTATCCAACCCCATCATCACCTCCTAAATCCCTTCCATTCACCTAAAAAAACCCACTACCTTTACCTCATCAGACTCCCACAAGGTCTCCTTCCCAATAGATAAACATGGAATACTCTATACCCACTACTCCATTCCCTTACTCCACAAACCTATTAAGTTTCCAATCCCTGCAAGGTACCTCTTCTACCAATAATCCTACTATCACCAAATTCTAAAAGCTAAAGAAGGCTACTATGAATGCTGCTACATGGCTAAAGTTGTGGAGCTCCCCAAGTGCCACTAATATGGCCCACATTCGAGAAGGGATAGTACTAGACCCGATCAACATGCAACGATCCACTATGAAATTGACCCCCCTGGTACAGAAGCCTGAAAAGCAGATGACTCTAGATGATTACCAGGTTGAGATCACTACAGAAGACATGACCCAGCTACCAATGGAGGACGAGTGGAGCAAGGCTTAAAATCACATGGGGATGATTTATCTAAATGTAGAGCATTACAAAGAAAATTTCCTCAAAGTAGAGCAAGCCCAAAAATGGCTAGAAGAGGCCTTCAACCAGTAGAAAATCATAGAAAAGGCTCTCAAAAATGAAGCCAAGAAGTGGGAACAAAAGTTCAATCAAGCCACTTCCTTCCAGGAAAAGGCAACAAAGGTGGAGGAATAGGTCCAAATACTGCAACAACAAATAGAGGACCTGAAGAAGCAGTTGTTAGAAGTCTCTGATAAAACTCAAGGGTTATCTAAGGAGAAGGCAATAGCAGTCCGAAAATAAAATCTTGTGAAAGTTAGCAAGTTGGTGCTGAAAGCTAGACCCACTCTAACCTACCTCTCCAAAGTTAATAGTATGTTAAGCCAGGTAGAAAAGGAATTTGAAGCTTCAATCAAGCTCCTGACACCAAGAGTATCTATGGCCAACAAAATTCAAGTCCTAGTGAATGGCACATAGGAAATAGCTAGATATAGAGCTCAAGATAAAAATTGATCCCAAGCCAAATTGGTTTCCAAGAACTTTTTCAAGTGACATAAGTTGGTAACGATAGCTATCAAGATCATGCAAGAGCTGAGAGCAGAAGCAAAATCAATTTCAAAACACATTAACATGGTTGAATACTGTGGTATGCCCAACTTTTGGGACTCAAATTCTAATCTCCTAGCAGAAGATAAGATAAAAGCCGTTTGGAAAAATTTCTTT
This sequence comes from Wollemia nobilis, assembly GCA_028583015.1. Lineage (NCBI taxonomy): Eukaryota > Viridiplantae > Streptophyta > Pinopsida > Araucariales > Araucariaceae > Wollemia > Wollemia nobilis. The sequence continues at coordinate 64,437 of JAQPPZ010014502.1, forward strand.
GATAATACATCAAAAATTGATAGTTGGGAAGAGCCAGTACAAGAAGATCATATTTTTAGCATGGCTCAAGATATCACTCAAATAAACTCCAACCTAAATGAATTGTACCTCAAGTCAAAAAATTTGTCTTATAACAAGGTGGAGGAATTGGAGTACTTATACGCTACTTTCAAAGAAAAAGCAGATACTGATGAAGAGACTTGGAAGAAGGCCTGTGCCACTTACAATGAAGTTGTCCAATCAAAGGAAAAGCAAGATAAAGAAAAGCAATAAAAGGCCAAGAAAGTTGTGTCAAGTAGTACAACACCTCCAAGCCAAGAAGAAGCAAAAAATTCTGATGAAGAGTCCCTGGAAGATTGATCACTCTCAAATTTATTTTTGTTTTTTGTGCTTGGTATCATTCCCTTTCTTTCCCCTTGTTTCTTTTTATTTTTATTCTCTCTTTTTTGACTCCATTTCCCAATGGATAAAGGCTCTAAGTTCTGACATTCAATTAACAGAATTACCCCAGGAGGTGCCAAGAATGTTGGTCAAAATAACCACACCCAGGGAAACAAGGGGTACTCTCCTCAAATTTTTCTAAGTGTGAAGAAATACCATGACAACATGACATTTTGGAGAGCAAAGAGCAAGTGAAATCCCAAAGTCATGATTTCATGATATTTTGACAAGCAGAGCTAAGGCGGAGGCTAAAGTCATGATAGCACAACATTTTGGAGAGCAAGGAGCAAGTGAAAGCCAAAAGTCACGATTTCATGACATCTTGACAAGCGGAGCTAAGGTGGAGGCTAAAGTCATGATAGCATAACATTTTGGAAAGTAAGGAGCATTTAAAATCCTTTCATAATATTTTGACAAGCGAAGCTAAGGCAGAGGCTAAATTCATGACAGTGCGACATTTTGGAGAGCAAGGAGCAAGTGAAAGCCAAAAGTCATGATTTCATGATATTTTGACAAGTAAGTGGACCATGATGTCTACAAGAAGGTTGATAAGATCTCTACAACAAGAAGATATTAACATTTTCAATTAAAATCTCCATGACTCAAAGAAGATCCCTACAATAAGAAAAAAGAAGAGAAGCATAGGTTTCTTGTATTGAATTTGAAGGCCATATTCATATCGAATATAGACTAGTGGAATGGATTACGATGGTGGAGGTAATGTGACTAGGTAATGTGGCTGTCCGAATTACCCCTAAAACTTCATAAGAAAATGTTAATTTTTTTTATGGAGTAAATCTTACTTATACACATCCACTATGGATATTGACCAACCTTGTGTAGATTGACCAACCCCTATTACTGCCAATTGCTATTATACTGTGTGTTGACCAGTTACGATGCCAATAAACATTGGAAAATGAAAGTGCATGATCCCTTAACCTTTTCAGTTAAAAGCTCCATGACTCAAAGAATATCTCTATAACAAGAAAGATCTCAATCTTCAATCACTCCTTTACCAGAATGAGCCTACGGGTAGTTTGTTGTAACAAATTTTAGTTTTCTATTATGTAAAACTCTATATATAGAATGAGCGACCTAAGAAAATGGTTGGCTCTTAGGTGTTTACAAGGCTATGTATTCAGACTACTAAAAATTTTAATAAATATCATCCATTCTGGTTCTGAGCTCATTGGTGTTACAAGTATGTATGTGTTGTTTATTGCTAATTAAGTCTAAAGTGAATGTATCATGCATTAATTCTTACTTTGAATTTCTATATCACATTTAGTTAGATCTGCAATTACCCTCAAGAACATGTTGTGTTTAAATAGATATTCACCAAAGGGTTTTAGTTTCTATGTCTTGAGTTCCATTATGCTTTTTTGCAAAAGGTTGTGATAATTGTTGTGTTGTTGCTTAATATGTACCGCTTTATTCTCCTAGCATTAGCTATATTTCAATCCCTTTACATATTTCCTTCTCTCTATCCCTTTTCCTTAACAAATTAAGGAACCAACCTTCTCTGGAGATTGAACCAAACAAACTCAGTTTGAGCCTAGTCTTTCAATGTTGGCAAAGTCTTGGGCGTAAACGTAACCAAAGGTAGATTTTGTTCCAACATGTCTATATTGATTCTGATATTGTCTTGGTCAAAATAAACTATTTGATTAGCTTCCATAATTTTTTTTATTCCTTTGATAGTAATTTCTTAAATTGAATCTACAATAATTTGCAGTATTTCCTCTCTTTTTGCATATTTGAAAATATTGATTATCCCATTTTGATTTGTTCCTTAAAAATGAAGCAATATCTCCTTGCGGATTATATTTTAAGACTAAGGCATTGTTAGTCATTTTAATTTTGATTGAATTATCTACCTCATATTATTGTAGTATATTAACTAACACATCAAACAAAGTATCTTTACTTAGCAGTTGTAAAAATGTGACTAGATGCTTGTAGCTTTCTGGAAGTGCTCTTAGAATAACTTGAAAAATAAACTATTCTTCTACATTTTCTCTTAAGGTTAACAATTTTCCCTTTATATTTTCCACTTTTATTAGAAACAATTCTATACTTTCACCACTATTAACTTTTAGATAATGCAATTAGGTTTTAAGATTCAAGATAGTGGCTTTATTATTTCCTTCAAATATCTTGGCTAAAGTATTCTAGGATTCTGTAGAAGTTACTATTGAACTAATGTATGGTTGTATATCATATGTAATTGTAAATGTTATTATCATGAGTGATTTTTATTCATCTTATTCATACTTTAGGATTTCTCTAGCTTCTTTAGTAGGTTTAGTTTTTTCTCCTTTAACAATATCCCAAAGCTTTTCTACTATCAATATTGACCTCACTTTGTTTTTCCATGAAGTGTAATTAGGACCTTTAAGAAGTTGACATTCTGAAATAAATAATTTGTTTTTTGTCATGATAACACTTGTAGACTACCTTATATCCCCCTAATGTTAAAAATAACAATTTCAATATAATCTTCAACTTCTACTCTTTAAGGAAACTACCTTATTTCTTCCTAATCAACAATTTTGACAAAAGGTTTCAATTATTCAAAACTCTAGGTTGAATACCTTTTATCTCCCAAATTTCAATAGTATGGTTTCTAAATTTCAAAAACTTAATTTAATTTTGAATTCCTTATAACTCCAAAATTAGAAATTTAAAAATCTTGTAAAGTGTATTTGCAAATTTTATATTCCTAATTTGATGTAAGAAACCTTATTTCTCCAAAATTGAAAATATTTGCATATAATAAAAATGCTTCACAAAGTTTAATAATTTTTTTCCAAAAACTTGAAATTAATTTCCAAAACTATAAAATAAGGCTTCAAATATTTTCTAGACTTTCAAAAATAGCATATAATGATTCTAAGGTTTTAATTCTTCTTCAAGATGCCTTATCTCTCCTTCAAAATAATTAATTCCTCAATTATATAATTAATCAATAAAATTATATAACCTTATTCCTCCAAATATTTAATTTAGGGAAAATTAAATTTAAACTAGCTTTTACCTCCAAATGGATGTGCAATGATTTCAACTTTCTCATGTGAGATTTTCTCAACTCCACAACCTGCGTTCTATTTCAAGTTTTCTTCTCCAAAGACTAATTCCTTAGGCTTGAATGAAAATAAATTCTTTCTTCAATGTATTTAATGCTCCTTCAAGATATTATATCTTCCACCAATGATGTTTCACGTTCCTCCTTTGATGTGCCAAGTGGAAGAAGTCTTCTCAATGGTCTTTACAAATGGTGATTTACCTTCTTCAACTATTTGCTTTTTTATGACACTCAATTTGTACTTGAGTATTCCAAAATCTAACACTCAACTATCAACACGATTCTTCTACCTTATCATCCACTAAATGATGTGTGGTCTTTAGCTTGTTGACAACTATGGAAGCCAATGCTTTATTCCTTCTAGCTGTTACAATTTTGAATGGTTTAGTTGTCACCTCTATGCTCTATTGTCTGCACACTCTCTTATGTACTTTGGTGATGCTTATTCTTTTTAGAATGGAGTCTTTTGATTTCTCCTCCAACCTCTAGTATCTAACTAAAAAAATGCATGTCCTCCTCATCTCATTCGGTGGTTTTACTTCTCTAACTTGCAGCTTTTTCAACTAGGTGGTTTTACTTCAACTAGGTGGCTACACTTCTAGAAACCAATGGATTCTTCTTGGTGATTGGATTTAGTGTTGTTTTTTCCTTGACTCAATTCTTCTCTTGGTTCTGCTACTTTCTTCAATTGAATACACTCCAATATGGTGGCTCCTCCACTTTTGCTTGGTAGTGTTGCCACTTATTTGGTGGCTTCTTCTCACCACTATCTCCTGCAATATTTGTTGTTTCATTTTGTTATATTTAGAAACCTTTAATATTGTATTATCTTGAACTTTATTTGATATCCAAATGATTCAATGATAATGCATTACTCTGGATTTCAAAAAACAACATTCCTATGTAATATTTCCTTCTCTGTATTACTCCTTTCAAACAATTTTTAACTCTACTTTATGTTGTCATATTTTGCAGGTTCAAATATGACAATAATGTATCATTCCTTAGCTTTGATACACTCAAATTAAACTTTTTTATTTATGGCTATGAAGTTTGAATATGTAGCTAATAAAAAACTTTTTTTAATGCTTTAATAAAACACTTTTATAGCCACATTTTTACTTACCAATATTGCTACCTAAAATGGTGAAATCATAGTTCCTTTTCTTCTCAAATTGTTGTCCAACATCCTGCACTATTTCTATCCAAAATAATTCAATTTGTAGATTCCCTTCTTTGCAAAATTCTACCAAAAACTATCTTCTTCTTACTCCAATAACACTATCAAAAATCTATTTTTTCTCTTATCAAATGCTTCTCAAATTCCTTAAAACTCTCAACTCCTTTGCTTCTCAAAAGGATGCCCAAATTGAGCTCCTATATACTTCCAAATATGCTTTAAATAACTTATCTTAGAATTACAAATTATTCATTCTTCTATCTCTTTTCTTAAATCTGTAATTGGGATCTCTTCCCTCGGGTCTCCTCCTTCTCAACCTTCTTTCTCAAATCTCTTATCTCATTTCTCAAATCTATAATAGTGGCCTCTTCTCTTGGGTATCCTCTTTATAAATCTTCCATAGGTCTCCTCTAGCCTCTTTATCTCTTCTTCATTCTATTTATAGTCTTCAATATTCATTGGGAATCTCTTTCTTGAGTCTCCTTAATATTCAATCTTCAATATTCTATGGGGACCTCTTTCTTGGGTCTCATCAGTATTCAATCTTCAATATTCTATGGGGAACTCTTTCTTAGGTCTCCTAAATATTCAATCTTCAATCTCCAATGGTACCTCTTTCTTGGACCTCCTTAATCTTCAATGTCTACTCTTTTACTACAACTCAAAACTAATCCTTATACAAGGAAAGCACAAGGACTTTCAAGAAATTGAAGGTAAAATTCTTTTCTATCTATTGTAGGAAGCATATTAATTTATTAGAGCTAATTTTTTGCAACAAAATATTATACAACAAAAATTAAATACATCCAAATCTCTAGAATTATGGAATTAATAAACTTCATTATTTATTCTTCAAACTAGTGGAAAGAAATCTATGTTGAGTCCTAGTCTTCATGAGTTTTCCTACAACCTTGTGGAAATACTCTAGCCAAAATTCAACTTTTAAATTATACAAATGAAATCTCCCTATCTCCTATCAACCTCTCTTGTGCTCTCCCTATCTCTTATCAATCTCCCTTGTGGCTCTGCTACCACTATTATATTTTGATGCTAAATACTTAAAGAAAAATAACCACACATTCTAAAACAAAGTTACTATGTCAAATATAAGATAATGATAATATTTTAAACATATAAAACTCATAATAAAATTCTACAACTACTCATAAAAATACCATTAACAAATGCTCATGAAAATAGTAATTTGATATAAAATAAAGATCTCAAGTACACCATACTTCGACATGCTATCACTCTATAGTGTGCCACTTACACACACATAGACACATATATAATGGAATGTGACTCTTCATATGAAGTACTCTTGGCCTTCACTCTTCTTGATACTCTTAACTTTCCTACTCTATGGGCACCTATGCACATGGACTACTATGCACCTTTCCATTATTAAATACTTTACACACTTTAATAAGTCTTGTGCATTTATTACATTGCATGATGTAAATACTCACACTCTAATCTAAGACACACTCTTAACCTAAAGGTGTACTCAAGGTGGTACATTAGCATGTACCAAATAATGTAATATACTCTAAAATTAAAGATTTGGGGGTATCTTTAACAATATGTTACACCTCCAAATGCCACATGCCTCTAATTATACCTTTAATAACCTCATAATGCTCCAAAAATGCTTAGTGCATCACAAAATACCAAAAATATCATTTTTTTGGAGGATTTCCTTAATGTTTGCATGTATTTTTATCTTTGTGTCTTGTTTGAGCAATTCACTTGCTATGTCATGTAATTCATTCACTTTTTTCAAGTATTTTTCTTGTTTTAGCAAGTGAAGCAAATTATTCCTTAAGCAAATCGAAACCATTTTTGAGCAAATAAGTCCTTTGAGCCAATAAGTAGGTTTTGCAAGCAAATTCTAACTTTTTCAAAAATTCAATAAAATTTAGAATTTTCTTAATTCTTCTACCTTTTTATCCTCATTTTATGATTCTTACTTTAAAATATATATTTTTTATAAAGATAGTGTTGCGGTACTACATTTGTGATGACTTCATGGGATGCCAAGCTTGATTGCCATAAAATAACAACTACTACCTCTATCCTTGGGTGAAAAGTCTATAAAATTGGGATTTTTTGTTAGAAACTTAACAAAATTTATTTCCTCTTGGTGCTTTGGCTCCTTGTATCTAGTCTTCTATAGTAATAGGTTCAAAAAATTTTGTTGTTTACTACCATTTGACAACTACACTATCCCAATGTCTTTAGCCTCCCCTATTAGATATTTAAAATATTTTTTTATAGTTCTACCCCAATGGCCATCAAATATTTTAGTTTTACATGGATTGGATTCAAATTCATACATAATTTAGAGGCAATCCCTTTATTGGTTTGATATTTTCTTTGTTGAACATGGCAAATACAATATTGTCATCTAGGATGTGTTTTCTATCATTGAATATGCCTAGAATTCTAATAATAATAAATCCTTTAATATCTTATTAAACTTATTAAACTTGTGTTCATAGATATTTCAGTGGTCTTTGTAGTTTTGTAAGTTCCTCTGGATGTCTAGGATTTTCTAATTATTTTTACCATATCTTTATAGTCTATCCCATGTTGTTGTGCTTGTGTTGAGTTCATTGATATAAGGATTTTCAAGACCTCTTGGTGTTCACCCCTTACAAAAAGCTACTCTTCTACTTGCCTTATGATTATATCAATTGTTCCCAAGATTTACTCTATAAATTATGTTATTAAGAAGAATTCAAATTCATTCTTTATTTCCTCCTTGATCTAGTCCCATAAGTCATTGGTTACCTAGACCTCTTGTTCCAAATTTGGATCAAATTATTTTTCTATGGGCCTTGAGGTTTTCTAACATAGGATACTACTAGAATGTTCTAGGAGGTCATATTATTTGCATGATATACCACATGCTCCCATAAAGAACCTACAAATTAGCATGAAAGAGGAAATACTAGACAAGACACTTGTTAGTAGTAAAGAAAAACATAGAATAAGATAATGCAAATCCAAACAAAAGGAAAAATATAATTTATAAATAAAATGACAAGCTAATAAGAGATGAAGGAAGAATAAGAATGACACTTCTCCAAGACCATTATGCCATGTTTCACATTCCTCCTTTAGAATATTTACATATAAATAATTAAGGTACAACAAAACTTTGATGCTTTGCAGAGTCTACCAATGAAAATTTAATCAATACATCATTATATGTAGAGGGTCGATAAAAATGCTATCCTAAGGGGCCAATTTATAGGTAATGGAAGCCACCATGGGGAGGGGTGAGGTTTCAAGCTAAGACGAGTTAAGGGATGTTGATTTATTATTGATTATAATAAGTGGTAGTCACATGAAGATGATTAGAAATCAAGATAGTTGAACTCCAATTAGATAGGCTGATAGTGAGATAAACTAAAGACTCAACTATCTTGATTGATTATCACCAGGGGTGACTAGAAGTTGCATGAGGGGTTAACAGTATTTTATAGGTAGTTGTAGATGGGTTGAGATTTGTGTTGTGTTCCTAAAATAGATTTGTTACATGTAAATATACCATCGATGAATTCATGACTTCTAACCTTGGATGTCAAATTTGGTAGGGGAGACAAAAATTGGGTGCAAAAGACAAGTTGTAGGAATTTACTAGTTGAGATGGCAAATTTGAATCTGAGGTGGTAATTCCATTAGATCCTAACTTAGTTGTAAATTTTGGTTTTGGATATGTAGGACATAGTTGGCTTAATTTTTTTATGGATTTGTATTAAAATTGGTTGGGCTAGGTGACCTGATTTTAGGCATCTACATTTGCCCATTTTTTATGCATTTAAAAATAATAATTATGTTTATGTGTTAAAAATAACTATAGATACCCCTAGTTTTTATAAAAATAGATACATTAAGATTTTATTGGTTAATGCAAGATGAAACATATCAAAAATTAGCTTACGGGGTGCCAAAAATTATGTAGGATTTTTATTAGGTAATTTTCAAGGTATGTAGAGGAAAAAGGTCAAATTGATTTTCCCCAAGCCTAGATGCACCCTCAAGTTTCTAAGGGATTCTATGTGATCCCAAATGGACTTGAATAGGTTGGTAAAAAAATAGAAAAGTGAAAATGTTGAGCCGATGGGGTAAATTAGGCAGAGGGAGGTAAAAACAATTCATTTTTACCATTCAAGGATAGAAAATAGGGTTTTGGAGAAAACATAGCTAATTGCAAAATGACATAACCAAGGGATCCAATCCATAGAATAGAGGTAGTGTGAGGTGTGATTGGGCTAGATGAGGCCGAATTTTAGGTATAGAAACTTTTCATATGCTAACTTTTTAAATTTTTGCTTTTTAGGGTTGGATTTTAGCAGATGGCAAATTTGTGCACAAGTTGTGAATTTATAGCCTAAGGAAATGAATTCATAAAACCCTAGAACATGGTGAATTCATGTTTTGGTGGTGAATTCACTTTGGTGGTAAATTTTATCAAAGTTGGAAAATTCAAGGTTGGATGAAGATAATTAATATTTTTTATATTTTGGTAATATTTTATTTTGATTATGCTTGTTATGCATGTAGGTGCTAGATATATTGCATATCTGAGACCAAAGCTCATGCAAATTTTCTTAGAAATGGAAAATTCACTCTAGTGGCAAATTTTCTTAGAATTTTCAAATTCAAGGTTAAATGAAGATAATATTTTTTGGCAAAATTAGATTTTGATTATGCTTTTCATGCATGTAGGTGCTAGATATATTTTATATATGAGGTTGGATATCATCCACCTTTAGAGAAGTGGTAGTTGTTATTATGATAATAGAGAGGGTGGTTTTGGATGCAATTGGTATTGGTTATTTTCTTACCATGCCATATATAGAGCTGAATCGTTCTCTACTTACTACGTTAGCAAAGTGATGGTATTTTGAGTATGCTAAATATTTACTATTGATAGGAGATAAATCAATGAATTTGGAGGAGGTGTATAATATCCTCAAGGTGTTGATTATAGAAGCACCAATTGTGTGAAGTTGGAATAAGGATCGATCCTTGCATAGTTTGACTAGGGACCCTTAGTTTTAGCTAAGGAGATATGACATTGACATTAATTTCATGTTTTAGGTAGGGATGATAGATAGATTGATAGGGATAATCTATGTTGTGACCTCTAGTTTATCGATCAAGGATACCAACAAGAGGCATATTCACTAAAGGTGGAGCAATATCATCACCCAAATGAGGGACCATGAGACTCAATTATTTTAGGGTGTCTTCATATTATACATGTTGTATTGAACCCTACATTAGGTGGTATATAGGAGGGGAAAGAGCCTTGTTTGTAATATATTACTATAGGTTTAGGCATGGGAGCACTTGGCTATTAGGTGGCTATTTGGACTCTTGGCTTATGTAGACGATGCATAGGTTCCTATATATTTTAGGTTGTATCACACCCATAAGGTAGGGAGGAGGCCATTCAATGGTGTCTTGATGATAACTTAGTCGATTGTGGATGACCTACAAGTCGACAAAGTGATATGAAACCACTAGAAGGCTCACCTAGGGTGGGAAGTAGTTAGTACAAGTTAGGAGAGTTAGGATGTTTTAAGGTTCTTAAGGATATTATACTATGCAATGATCCCTCCAGATTAGAGGCAACCCTCCCCCACTAGGACACGATATTTATCCTACCACTAGACAAGGTTGATGACTAGGGCTTTGTAGGAGTCACTTCAAATTTTACCTTGACCTATAGAGGGTGGCTTAAACATCTAGACTATGAGTTATATTTATGAGGGTTTTTTGAGTGAGGTAATAGCACCAATTTTATCTGTTAGTTGCCCCCATGAGGTGGCTTAGTTTGAGGGCACCATTTTGAGTTATTGTGGTGCAACATACCAATGTATGATGGATATATATATTGATGTTTGATTCATTAATGGTGTTAGAAGTTCATGACATACTTAGAAGTGCCTAAAAATTGATATTTATTTTATATATTGTGTAATTAGTCCCTAAACAGTGGCCTATTAGCCTGAGTAATGGATAGGCACTTAGGTGACTATGACTGATAGCAGTTTTAGGTATTCCACATCATTAGATATTTTATGTTCTTATTGAGTTTTATTTGCTCCTAAGTGATGGTTCTTTTTAAACTAGTTAATATAAAAGTACTTATATGAGCTATTTTTGTAGACACCTAAATCATGTCATGCTTAGGGGAGCTACTTACATAGACACACTCATAAGATCATAAGACATAATCTTGGACTTTCCAAGCATCAACAGTGGTTCTCACCACTCATTTGGGGCCTTTTCAAGCCATCCAAGCTTAGTCGCTCAAGCCAAGAGTGACCAGATCCTAGCCGCTCAAGCCTAGAGCGGCCAGACCTTAGCCATTGTAGATGATAGCGGCCAGATCTTAGCCATTGCAGATGACAACGACTAAGCCATAAGAAGTGGTTTGCCAACAAATAGGCCCAATCTCGGGTGAAAGTGGTAGTCTGCATGCAATAAAGGTGAGCGGGAGTGACTTTGCATTCCTTTTCATGACCAGTTCACATAGGAGACTTGAGTTTGCATTTAGACTTAAGTTAACTGACCTCCAAGCATAAACAAAGGACAAAAGCTTCTCATGCTAACGACCAGTTCGCATAGAAGACTCAAGTGGGCAGTTAGATTTCAGTTAACTGGCCTTCAAATATAGACAATGGACAAAAGCTTCTCATGCTAACTTGCACTACGCATGAGAAATTCATTTCTAGGGCTTGGACATAGACCTAGGGTTTCACACTATAAAAGGTGCAAGCCTAAGAGCACCAAGAGATCATTTAATATTTTATCATATCAGAGAGAGAGACATCTTTTTGAGGAGAGCTTTCAAGACTTGGAGAGTTCTCTTTGAGATCACGTGTGCGATAGAGCTTTGACGAATCGAAGAGCATAACACCTACTATCTTCAACATCAGATCATAGTCTTTGACCCATAGCTTTGGGGCAAAGAGGGCAAGGTTTACTTTAGCAGTCATTGTCTTGGACAGTGGCCCGTAGGCTTAGCTTAGATAGACATAGCATCTTTTATCTTATTTTCTTATATCATTAGCATAGATTTACATGATTTCATGGCATAGTTTTATCATATTTCCATTACATTATTTGATTACTAACAACCTCATCCGAGGAGGCAATCTCGGACACCTAAAAGTGTGTTGTTGTTTCATTGCTTGCAGGGCCATAGGTACATCGGACGAAGATTACAACATACGAGAGCAAAAGGGATCCCTCTAGGAAATAGACCTGGAGAAGGAGGCATCTGTAAGCCCTCATACATTTTCGTGTGTGGAATCGGGAAGCTTTTATAAGTGCACCACCTCTTCATGGAAGGGGCACTCCTTGCCTACTTGTAATTTATAGTATCAAAATGGGTATCCCTAAGAGGGACCGACATGTAACCGAGCTTCAATATCAATAAAGAGATCCATCTTTTGTTATTTCATGTTATATGCTTTTTCCTCTTGTCTTTCCATTTCATCTTTGGTATTTTAAATAAGCATTGCAAGTAGGGTTTTAGAAAAGGGACCGGTGCATGCATTCTCGAGGTCGCTACAGATGGCGATCACGGTGGGACCACCACTAATTTTTCATTTTTTGCTAGAATACTAACTTAATTTTGTGTGCAGGTCTAGCCGCTCTGAGCTACAATGGCCAGAAACTAGCCACTCTGAGCTACAATGGCCAAAAACTAGCCGCTCTGAGCTACAATGGCCAAGAACCAACCACTCTGGTCAACAACGGCTAGAACTGGAGTGCAATAGAGGTCAAAACATAGACTCTCTGAGCTGGATCAAAGGTTGGTATAGCTTCTCTGATATTTTATAACTTTCTATCTACTTTTGTGTGTTTAAAATAGAGAACTTAAAGCACATTTATGTTTGGAAATTGAAAGAATAAAGAAGAAAGAATTAAGCATTTCGCATATCTTAGATCTTCTTTTAAATTTTCCACTAGGCATTGCTAGGAACAATGGCTTATGCCTAAAAATTTCACCCTAGAATCCAATGTGCTAGACATTGTATGTTGTTTGCTTGCTTTGAGGCCCTGCTAGAGGCCATAGTTGCATGAGATAAAGTGCGCTCATACAAATCATAGTAGTTCATGCATCTTTCTGAATATTGAAATGTATTTTTGCACTTAGGCATATAGGAAAGACTCATTGTTGCTATATGATGCACTTTATGTTACGCAAGCTTAAAATGAACACCACACACGCACGTCTCATTTAAACATTGGAGAGTTGGATTTCATCACCAACCTTCAATTCAGTCCAGTGACATTGGAATTCATCTCCTTCCACTGGTTTTCCCCCTAGAGCTTCCTAGAAATGGATTGAGAAACTTACTTATAGTGACACTAAGTTACTTGTGTTCAAACTATCTCCCACTATTGGAACAATCATTGGTTCAGAGTGGAAGAGCTAGGCGAACCCTCCATTGGGTCTTCAATGGTGTACCCTAGCTTCTTTTGAGAAAATCATGTTTGGCATGAGTGTACTTGATTGTCACTATGGATGAGTCTTCTCATTCTTAATCCAAGAACAAGAGCAAAGAAATCAAGAGAACAACACATCAAAACACATCAAATAGTTTAGGGCACACTCAAATTGGTAATCAAGATAAACATTTGTTTGGTATTGTGTGGTCATTCCTAAATTGCAACTCAAAAGATCAAGTCATAAAACAACATGGTCAAAACAAGAAGTAAACACCCTCGGTCTGATATCGAGGGAGAGACAGAAGCAATTCATACCCATAGGTAGAGTCATAGTAATATTGAATGACCTACCCATAAGACCGTGAGACATAGCTCCATGAGCCTAAGGGGTGATAACTCAACCCTTGGGGGATCTCCTCGAGAAACCCCAAGTAAGGAACCACATCATGGAACAAAGTCACATAAACAAAAAGAGGCTTCACAACCATCCTCATCAAGGAGACATGAGGAGACCTCAAGGGCCTCCTCTAAACACATAGAAACATCTCAAAGACATGAGGAAGCTTCAAGGGCTTCCTCCTCACATGGACATAAAGAAGGTTCTAAAACCCATTCTTCACATAGGGATGACGAGACTACCACATCTCCATCCACATGGAGAAAACATGTTACCACCAAGCCCTCTTCATCAAGAAGGCAAACAAGAATTGCAACACCTCAAGACTCACAAGAAACATATGAAATAGGTCTACCCATTGAAGGGCAGGAAACTAGAGCTACATCTAGTCATGGGAATCATATAGAAGAAACCCTTCACACAAAAGGAAATATTCCCATAGACTATGACCTCATAGGAGTAAATGGCACCCCACGGGACCAGCCATGGAAAACAAGACAACTAGATAGGTTGGATCGATTTCCTACTCAACCAACTCAAAGAACTATAGCTACTGAGAACTCTGCATCTGGAAGCTCATGAAATATGACTTCTAAACATACCTCCCAGTCTAGGGGTACCTCAGAGTGACCCCATAGAAGATGCATGGAGTCTGATCATAGGGATACTCAATAATACACTAAACAAGTCACATTAACTAGCAAGAGTATAGATACAATAGAAACCCCCTCGAGGAATCTACGAGTCAAGACAACAAGAATAGAGTTAGATAAACATGAGTCTTCTATGATAGCACAAACTGACCGAATGAGGTGGTTAGAAAATGCATTACATAAAGAGTGAGAGCTAGTGGAAGCTCTCGAACAAGAGAAACAAAGAGAAAGACTCTTGCACCAACATGAGCAGCATTTAAGAGAGCAAGCTGAGTAGCTAGCTCTTAACAATTTATAGATAAATGGTGGTGACCACCAAAGAACAAGACATGCTGACTCACCTAAGGAGAGGCACACTAGACAAGATAGCCCACAATGAAACCCCCCACCAAATCATGAACAAAATCCAACTAATGGGGGAGGGCAAACATAACAAACCAAGATCATAATCCTGAGTCCCCTCGTAGGAGGGAGGAAAATGGAACAAATCAAATGGATAGAGAGTTACCTCCATTGCCAATGTGAATAGGCTTACAAGAGGAGGAAATTCATGCATCAAAGGTATTTCAAGAGCTTGCTAAAAAGATGAAAACCTTTGAGAAACAAGAGGCAGCTGGGAACTCACCAACATTGAGCAAGATACACAATCAACCATTGTGCCCATCAATCCCTAGCCCTCCATATCCTAAGCACTTTGAGATGCCTAGGTTAGAAAAGTTTAAAGGTGAAGAGGATGCACAAGAGCATGTCACCAATTTTATCAATGCCTATTTTCATCTTGAAGACAATGACGCTCTCATGCTAAGAACATTCATAATGACATTTTTAGGTGCTGCCACTCAATGGTTCAACCAACTACCTAAGCATAGCATAACCAACTTTGAACAACTAGTAAACACATTCTTGAAGCATTTCTCCTTTGGTGCTAAGAAGAAGGTGAACCTTTCAGACCTGGCCAACTTGAAACAGTATGATGATGAGCCAGTAATGGATTATGGGAATAGATGGAGAAAAATCATGGCAAAATTATCATTCTCCATTCCCATAGAAGAGATCATTCGCATGTTCACCAAAATTTGTTCTAAACATATCTCCCTCTTGCTACAACTCCAATAGTATCCTTCATTTGAGGAAGCTTTGGCACAGGCCAAGCTCATCGAAGAGATAAAAGTAGATGAGGGAACCATTAAGCTCCAAAACAAAAAGGAGTGGAACAAGAATGGTAAGAATGACAAGTACAAGTAGAAGTAGGGCAACCCTGCTCTAGTCAATCAAGTCATATTGGCTACACCCAAGGATGGGGGTGCACAACAACCATAGAACTATCAAGCACATCCCCCGCCAACCAACTACGACCAAAAGAACAATCAGGGAAGAAATCGAGAATGCAAGCCACCTCGTTATTTCATGCCTCTGACAGAATCAATGCAATCAATCTTTAATCAGTTGAGCGAGGCCAGGAGGATCAGATTTCCTGATATACCTCTTATAGATCCCAACCATCCTAAGCCAAAAGGATATAGGGAAGATCAATTTTGTCCTTATCACAGGATACCGAGGCATGACATTGAGGCTTGCATCGGGTTTAAGCATCAAGTGCAAAACATGATTGAGGTGGGAGAACTCAAAGTTGACAACCCACTAGCTCCTGATAATAGAGACATGGGCATATACAGAAACCCATTGCCCAATCATGAGGCCCCTCGAGAGCAAGGGGCCCAAGTCAATCAGGTTCGAGCTGACATACCTACCCACGGATGCATTGGGATGGTTGAGATTATTAACATAGCAACAAGGACTAGGTGGTATGGTCAACCGCAACCACCTGCAGCTCCCATGAACATCCCAGCCACTCCTAGGCAAAGGTAAGACAACCTTCCAGGTCCACCAACGAGACCTGTGGTAACTATTCAGAGTAGATTGGAGCAAAACCTACAGACGACTCCAGCTAAGTTATCCATCTATGAGCTCATACAATAGTCCCCAAAGCATAGGGAGACTCTAATGGAGATTTTAAGAACAATTGAGCTTCAACCGCAAGATGTGAATGCATTCACTCACTTTGTGGGACAAGTGCAAGAATTCCAGGAACCTGTAATCCGATTCTATGATCATGAGATTAAGACAATTTTTGCTACCTTACTAGACCCTCCGCTAAACATTGTAGTGGCCATCAATGACTTACCTTTCAAGAGGGTTTTGGTCGATACAGGTTCATCGATAAACATCATCACAACAACTGCAATAGAGCACCTCAAGATACCCAAGACCAATATCATTCCAGGAGCTTACACATTGAGAGCTTTTAATGATGCTTTATGCAATACTATGGGAATGATAGTCCTACCCATCAAGGTGGGGCACAAGACCATCCCCATGATGTGTCATGTCTTGGAAGGAGCTATGCAATACAACATCCTCTTAGGGCACCCTTGGATAAGGGCCATGAAGTGTGTGCCTTCGATCTTGCACCAGTGTGTCAAGTATGTGCATGAAAACAAAGTCTATGTGGTTCTAGCCGATGAAGAGCCTTTTAAATACGTTAATCAGGTGGACATTCTAGGAGAATTCATGATCCCTTCTACTCACCTATACGTGGCACCTTCATCCCCAACCACACAAGTGGATAACAAAGACAAAGGGGTAAGAAAAGACCCATGCACATCAACACCTCCTGGTGCACTCAAGATAGTCAATGCTTCTAAAGTACCATCAATATCAAAACCAAAAGATAATCAGAAGCTAAAGGCACCCTTAGTTAAGGAAGAAAGGCCCAAAGAAGTGCCAATTATAGCCATTGCTGAAATTCCAAGTCCTATGGAAGAGGAAGATCCTCAAGATCAAGATGAAGATAGTGATTATCACCCTACTTCACCAGTATCATCCGTGGGGTCATCCATGTCACATGCATCAATACACTTGGCAAGTACAGGCATAGGGGAGTACCTTGTGCAGAACATTACCTTTACACCTATCATTGAGTCTGCACAAGACATAGGGAGGCCTAAAGACTTGAGGCCGCTAGTAGGAATAGTGGTTCCACTTGGAATCCCTCCCAACCAAACCAATTTTGTCTATGTCAGCCTGGACTGCGCTCATAAGTCTTCAGATATAGAAGAGGATGGTGATGAATTATTCATAGTCAATGTTCGTTACCTCTCTAATCCCGAGTTTTCTCTAAGCTACTTTGAGCATTGCCATTGGCATGGCTATGGCCTTGGCATATATGAGCAGGGGCATAGGAGGCCTTACGAGCCACTATATCAGCTTCCTTTCGATAGATTTGGCTTAGGCTATTATAGCGGAGGTCGAGATGACTCTCTTGTAGCAGCATTGGAAATATTAAGCATAGGGTTGGGAGAAGACATTGATTTCATTCCTTATCACCCCCTAAGAATAGAAAATTTGAGCAATAGACAAGTGGCCATGGTAAACATACCGCCTCCAAAAACTTATCATCCAAACACCTCAATTGATTCCACCCCAATAGGGTACAACTCATGGGATGAGGAGAATGGATATGAAGCAAGTGATGATGAGGTGCAACTTGGCTTAGCCTATCAAGGGCCTCGCTATTTACAAAGGTTCACATGGTCCATCCATGATGAGAGTGGATATACATCAGATGAAAGTGACTATGAATCAGAAGACTCAATAGAAAGAGCTTACTTAGGCCTAAGCCATCAACCCCTGACTTTGGGGCAAGAGACAAATGCAAATGGATTCTTCATAAGTGATGAAGAATATGAAGATGAAATAGAGATGGCCTACTTGGGGCCAAGACATGAGCCCCTTGTCTTAGGGCCGCATACCAATGCTAACGGTTTCTGGATAAGTGATGATGACTTTGAGGATGAGACCGAGATGGCTTATCTTGGACCTCACCACTTGCGGCAAGTCAATGAGCTAGTAGAGAGAGGTGGCACTTCATGCCATAGACCCTCATCTCCAATTTTTGGGGAGACCTATTGACCTAGCTGCCATTCATCGGATGGTCAATCCCCCTCTACCTACATTCAAAGAGTAGTTAGAGCCCAATGATCCTATTATCCACCCTACTCATGGGCCAGATCCAAAAATTCCCATTCCTCCAAAACCTCATCACGAGTATGGAAGGGAAACCCCTGAGACAAGATTGCACCCATGTGGTCCTGGAGATTTCATCCCATCCATCAACATGATCTCCATTGATTTGACCACTCCACTTCATAATCCAGTAGATCCTACCAAATCATTGCATCTTGATATAGAGGCTATTGATTGGGATCATGCTAATTCACCCATAGAGCCAGAAGACCTCTTCCCCAATGAAGAGATGTTACAGCCATTCCATTTTGCATCAGGTTGTGCGTATGACGTCTTCCATGTTGGTTTGGAACCTGAGTCAGTAGGTCCTATGAATCCCATCGATGACATTCATTTGATACCCATGCCTCATCAACTAGAGGATGGGTCACATATGGCTATAGAAGTAACTTTCGAGGTGGACATCAGTGATGATCCTACCCAACCAAGGAAATTCAAGTTCGGAGAAATTCTATCTCCAGAGGAACAAGCCATCCTGATTCCTCTCCTCAAGGAGAGGCCAAATATTTTTTCTTGGACTTACAAAGACATGCCAGGGATAGATCCAAAGTTAGTCATTCACAACCTTTCATTGGATCCCATGAAGAAGCCAATCAAGCAAAAACTGAGGAAAATGCATCCAACCATCGCTTTGATGGTGAAGAACGAATTGCAAAAACTACTGGATGCAGTATTCATAGTTCCTATCGACTACCCTGAGTGGGTGTCAAACATGGTACCCATAGGGAAACCTGACGAAAGAGTCCGTATCTGCATGGATTTCAGAGATTTGAATAGGGCAACACCAAAGGATTCATTCCCATTGCCAAACATAGATGCTCTTGTAGATGCAACCGTAGGTCATGAAATGCTCTCCCTAATGGATGGTTTTTCTGGATACAACCAAATCTAGATTAAGCCCGAAGATCAACATAAAACTACTTTCATTACTCCATGGGGAACATTCTATTACAAAGTGATGCCATTCAGTCTCAAAAATTTGGTGCCACATATCAACGAGCCATGACATACATATTCCATGACTATATGCATAAGATCTTAGAATATTACATGGATGACTTACTAGCCAAGTCCCTATTGTAGCAAGAGCATCAAAGTCCTTAGACAAGTCTTTGATCACCTCATAGAACACAATGTCTGATTGAATCCTAAGAAGTGTATTTGGCATAACTTCTAGTAAGCTTTTAGGATTCATCTATCCAAGAGAGGCATCAAGTAGATCCTAAAAGGTAAAGGCTATACTAGAAATGGCCCCCCTACCAACATTAGGGAGTTGAGGAGCCTACAAGGCAAGATAGCATCCATCAAAAGATTCATCACAAATTATTAGACAAATTCCAACCTATGAATTGGTTCTATGCAAGGAAGTCCCCTTTCATTGGGATGAAGAATGCCATCAAGCCTTTGAGAGATCAAAACTTATTAGCAACACCATATTGGCTCCACCAAGGCCGACATACCATTTTTACTATATATATCGCTACTAATTTTCCATTGGGCACCATGTTAGCCCAAAAGAATGCACAAGTAAAGAGCAAGCCATATATTACATTAGTCACACCTTGGTGAGCTATGAGCTAGGATATGTGTATGCCAAAAATTTGTTTAGCAATGGTCTTTCAACTCAATTACACTACATGTTGACCATATCACTACATCAAAATCCTTTACATATGAGCAAAACACACATTCATCATAATGAACATAGAATACTTCACTAAATGGGTAGAAGCGATCCCCTTAACATCAACAATTGGACCAAGGATTGCGGAGTTTATACTCCACAATATCATAAGTCATTTTGGGGTCCCTTCTAAGATAATATCGGATAATGGGCCATATTTCAAGAACAAAAATGTGCATGCTTTAATGAACAAATACCATATTCAGCATAGTTTTTCAATGCCTTATTATCCACAAGCAAACGGGCAAGTAGAAGCCTCAAACAAAACAATAGTCTCCATTTTGAGGAAGACAGTGCAAGAAAATCACAAGGATTGGCACATGCAATTACCTCTTGCACTATGGGCATACAGGACTAGTATACGGATGCCCACTAGGGCAACACCATTTTCACTAGTATATGGCACTGAAGCCATCATGCCTCTAGAGTTGGAAATCCTGACTCTACGCATAGCATTAAAGGACTTCATAGATGATGAAGTTGTACGACAAGGCCACCTTGATCAATTGATGCTTCTTGATGAACGTCGAGTCAATGCTTTAGAGCATATTCATGTTTACCAAGATCGCCTTGCGTGAGATTACAATAGTAAAGTCCACTTAAGGGAATTCAAGGTTGGAGATCTAGTGCTCAAAGAAAACTAGCAGAATTCAAATTTATCATCGCATCTACGAGATAAGTTCATGGTAAACTGGATAGGTCCATACATGATTTCACAGAGAGTTGGGCCTGGAGCATATCACCTTATATCATTAGATGGTGTTGAAGAGCCTGAACCTCTCAATATCATTCACTTAAAGGCATTTTACACATAAAACACAAAAAAACATTCAAATATGTCAAAACACAAACAAATCATAAAAACATAAAATTCAAAAATCAATCAAAGGCTCCAAGGGTAATTCAAACACTTGGTCAAAAACAAAATCAAATCAAAAGCTCCAAGGGTAATTCATTCGCTTGGTCAAACATCAATTCAAAAGCTCCAAGGGTAATTCATACCACTTGGTCAAAAATCAAATCAAATGCTCCAAGGGTAATTCAAACCGCTTGGTCAAACATCAATTCAAAGGCTCCAAGGGTAATTCATACCGCTTGGTCAAACATCAATTCAAAAGGCTCCAAGGGTAATTCAAACCGCTTGGTCAAACAATCAATTCAAAAGGCTCCAAGGGTAATTCATACCGCTTGGTCAAACATCAATCCAAAAGGCTCCAAGGGTAATTCAAACCGCTTGGTCAAAATCAATAACAAAATCCCCAAAGGCATAATAAGCCCTTTGGTCAAATTAATCAAAAATACAAAAACAACATAAAATCAAAAATACAAAAACAATTGCACCTCACATTTTGCATCCACATCATTGCATTGCATTTTCACATCCATTACAATTGCATATGTCATGAGAGCCTTAAAAGTGATACCACAGTTTGTCGCACAAGTCATTCATATCCATACCTCCATCCACATGTGTGTAATTGTGTTTTTCAACACAACCATTATTTGTTGCTATACATAATATACTAAGGCTTTTTGGTTAATCAACCACACCTAGTAATCTTATCAAATTTTGAGGAAAACAACTTTGATTAGTAGAAGGTAAGGCCTAGCTATGATAAAGCCTTGGATATTCAAGATCCCGTCACTAATTGAAACACTAAAATCCTAGCTGGTACAAGGAAAATATGAAAGCTGCAAAGTGGTCTAGGTTACCTTAAGCGAAAAGGATTTTCCTTGCTTATCCCCCTGTGCAACCGGTTTAAAGGTGCTGAGAATTGGCAAAAGGACAAGCTTTACCCTATCCAAATCCCTTGCTTAAATCAAAATAAGAAAAATCCCAAAGCAAAGTACATATTCAAAAGGCCAAGCATACAATCCAGATTTCAAAGCAATAATCCGATACACAAATCATAAATTCAAAAAATCAAAAAAAAATCAATAAAAAATAAATAGTGATTTTCATCACTACGTATGAGCAAAATAAATAGTGATTATCATCACTACAAAAAATCCCCGCTCAAAGAAAAAATCAATCAAAATAAACAGTGATTTTCATCACTACATATGAGCAAAAATCCAAAGCCAAAAAGAAGGGAATAAAGCTTGAATCCCTGGAATTCTCAGCATTGTACAAAACTGGAAGGAGAAATCCTTACGCATGATGATATGTCTATTACAATTGCTTCATGCATTTGTGTAGACCAATGTTTGAATGTGGATGAGCTAGCTTAGGTAACCAAATATTGCCTAGTGGTATAGTCCAACTAAGTCCAACATAAGGATGAGATGAACACTTGAGGATCCTTGATCTTAGCAATGGGCTGAAAGAATCCCGCTTGACATCGGAGGAAATGCTTGAGTTCTACCTCAAAATATACAATCACATGCACACATAGAGATCATGAAAAACCAGGTCCATGGTAAAAGCCTTACTTTTCAAAAGTCTAAGTGGTAAGTAGACAGTTGTTGATAGGGGAACTAGAGTGTTTGAATCTCCGAAAAGCCCCAAAAATTTTTACATAGCAACAAATCATAACATCATTCACACCATCACTTTTCTTTATAAGATTCTATAAATTAGGGGTATCAACATAGTAGGACAGATACCGCATATATATTAGAAATAGTATATAGATGGCCACTGACTACTTTATATCTTTTAATTTATAGAAACTTATTAAGAAAATACATTACACACCATTACATCTCATATATGAATACTTAATCAATTCTTATGATAAGAGTGATTATTTAAATTCATGATTATTTTTTTACTTTCTGTGGTATCACCCATTAAGATTGTCAATGTCATATGCATTCCGTATGTTTTAAGTGATTAGAGCATACAGGTTCATTTATACCATTCCATCACATAAGTTAGATGCATATAATTAAAGCAAAAATTAAACATGCATTTAACAATAACATTTGCATCCATAAAAACAAGTCATTAATCATCCATAAACCACATCATAAAACATATAGGCAATATCCATTTGCATACAATCATAAATTCATCATTCATCATCAAAATACATCGCATCATATCATCAAATCATATAAGCATCTACACATCCATCTAAGCATCTTCAAATATCATCTATCATCTAACATATCCATCAAATCATCATAATACCATCATCACATCATATCATAAAATAAAATAATAACAAAAATATAAGCAATAAATGATACACATAATGAGTCATAAAAAGCAAATCTATCATAAAAGTATGTGTGTCAAGTCCAATGGATATACAAAAATGCCCATGGGCTATAGTCATATAGGTCAATCGACCTCAAAAATGAATCAAGGACCAAGTAGAGCATCAATCAAGTATCGGGCCTAAGCCCCCTGCATCACCTCCTCCAGTGCCACCTCCCCCTGTGGTGGTGTCACGAGTCGAGTGATGTGAGCATGTAGGTCTCTCTATCCGAGTTCTAGGTCCTATGGCTAGGATGGGTGGAAGACTACCCCGAGGTAGAGCACCCACTGACCTACGAACCACCCACACCTGCTGGATCCTTAGGGACAATCCCATGCCTCCTGAGCTGCATCTGAAGGAGGGTAACATGATCCACAAGTCCTCGGATCCGCTCCTCATGCTCATCCAACAAAGACTAAAGCCATCCCACATCTACCCCTGAACCTACTATTGGAACCTCCTATGGTGTAGAAGGAGGAACAACAAACTGCATCCTGACATCGCCACCCCCAATAGTAGCCTATAGAGCCTGTATCTGTGCTGTGAGCTGCTCAATGGTAGCATCTCATCATTGTACCTAGATCTTAGTAGCCTGAAGCTCAGCCTCGACCTCATGCAACTATGCTCTCAGAGGAGAGTCTCTCTCCTCGGGCTCTAACTCCTCCTCCTCAGGAACATCAAGATCCTTCACTACCACCTGCTCTATCGGCTAGCCCCATACCTCAATCATGGCTTGAACCCTACGTCCTATCGGATCTATGCCATCACCCTCACCATCATCCTCGCACCCTAGGCTACCGATGCCATGCCACATCCAATCACCCCACCACTAAGAGTAGGCCTCTGTAACTCCCCCAACCACTGTAGGGTCTACAGCTAGGGCATCCTCCTCATCTGAAAGCTCTATGACCTATCATGGAGGTAGATCCCTCTCTACTATGAGGTGCCTATACAAGAATGGTACCAAGGGCACATCTTGCTACAATCCATACTGACGAAGAACCCAAGAGTAGAAGAAATACTCCTAGATGGCAATCTTACGGCCAATGAGCCATCGCTCGCACCATGTCCTGGCAGTAAAACTAGCTAGATCATCCCAAATAGGACACTCATAGTAAGGCCGCCACACGACATCTCCAGCCAAAAGTCTAGTGAAAGCATCAATGTAGTGGGATAGCTCCCCTACAAAAGTGTGGCTCTTATGCTCCTCATGCTCTCGAGCCCATCTAGCAACATAGCACTATGTTCGAGCCTCAATAGATGTAATCTCAATCGAGAGCCCCTTAGGGTGATCTACCTTAATGTGCTCCCATCCCCAAACCTGTAGGAGCAAGCTACAAGCAATGTTGACGCATCCCCGTTGATGGATGTGGTACAACTCATCATAGCACTGAGCCAATAGCGATCTACCCCATGCATAGATGATAGGCTCCTCACTATCCAATAGGTCCTACACCATCACTAGGAGGTTCCAAGGGAACCTCAAACCTAAGAAATCTAAGATAAGAACATTGTTGATCACCATCAGCAACACGACATGCCTCACTGTGAAAACATGAGCATCATACCAAGTCTTGATAGATACTCCCAGACCCAGTCTCCCAGAGAGCCTATGCAGAGCATGCTCCAAACACCCGAGCATAGACGACCACCTGATCATTAGTGGCCAATGAAACAATGGGCACCCCATCAAATGGGATCCAAAAGATCCTATAAACATCCTCCAACATGATAGTCATCTCGTCGGGTGGAAGGTGGAAGGTGTTGGTCCATGGGTCCCAACGATGGGCTAAAGCCATAAGATAAGCCTGGTCGGCCATAATATGGGGCAACCTGATAACATACTATAGCCCACGGGCCTTAAACCACTCCTAGTAAGTGTCATCAAATCTAGGAAGCAAGTCAAGTAGGAGCTTCGGGTCCCGAGCCCGAGCAATGAGGATCTAAACAAAGTAGAAGAAAGATAAAATATAACTACAATGCATCTAAGGCATAATTCACAATAAACATGAAAATGATGCAAAAGAGTATGAGTTACTCTAAATCTAAGCAAAAGAAGAATAAATTGCACCTAATCAAAAAAAAAAAAAAAAATCATAAAAATCAATACACAAAATGCAAAAACAAGGCTTAAGCTTTAGCCATTGTCGCCTACAATGGCCGAAACCTAGCCGCTAGAGGCAGCAGCGGCCAAGGCCCAATGGTCAAATTTTTGACCATTGGGATTCAAGCTTAGCCACTATGAGTGACAACGGCTCAGAGCCGGCCGCTCTGAGCGACAGTGGCCAAGGGGCGACATGGCAAACCCATGAACCCTTGGCCAAAAAATAAAAAAATTACAATTTAACAAAATAATTCTTAAAAAATAATAGAGGGAGGGAAAACAAACAAATTGGAAAGCAAATCCCCTACCCAAGCATCAAAACTAGGCTAAATTCAAAATCCCAAAATGGCAACAGTAGGTGAATAATGGAAAAATTCAAAAACCTAGGTTGAAAGCCACTGACAAATAGCAAAATTAGGGACTAACCCACCATAGCAAAAGGGAACCTAAGCCTAATTACGGAGTTTGTTCATTGCCAACAGGTTTAGTGAGGTTCATTTTACTCATTACTTAGTGAAGTTCAATTTTACTTAGACAAAGAAAAGAGAGCTAGGGTTTTGAAGAGAAATACCCGAGAAGCTCTAGCTCCTCCAATAGCTGATGTCTCACCCTATGCAGCCATGTCCTCAGCACCAACAAGTTTCAAAGTCGCAACCATCATCGTTGCACCAGAGCTCTAAAAATAGAATCTTCAATAGTGAAAATGATAGGTCAAACCCTAGAAATGCAAATTTTATATTTCCTTAATTATGCCTTGGCCACTGCTGACGTCAGTGGCCCAAGCTTCTTGGCCGCTCAAGGCGACAACGGCCATAGGCAGGAACTCAGAGGCCGCTGGACCTGATAATGGCCAGACCCATAGATCAAAATAAAGCAGTTCCTTCCATGAGGGAATAACAAAAACAACAAATAATCACACTTTGATGGTTTAGGATCATCAGAATGTTCAAAATAACAAAAAAATCACATAAAATCACAATCTCAAGTAGGCCTCATATCTAGTTACCTACTCTATCCACTCGATGATTGTAGCGACTTGCACTCCATGTATTTTGGTGAGATGAGTAGGTAACCATAAGGCCACTTGGGGCAAAAACAACTCATTTTGGAATTACGATGTGCCACCCTTCAATCCCGAAGAAGACCAAGATGGTCGAACTTCTCCATGGGTGTGAAAGGATCATTCTAATTCCCCTATGACATCAAAAATATTAAGTCAAAGTGATACAATCTAAACATAAATAGAATCACTCATCCTAACTCCCTAAGAAGGCTATTGATAGCCGGACCGCTCCTTGGGATAGGGATGGATGATTATCATAAGCAATTGGAATCACACTTGGATGTGGGATTGCCCATTAAAAGCAACAAATGCTAGAAAGGAACCAGATTAGTCATATTGGTCAAGCGACTTGTCGCTTCATTCATTGTCATTTCTTCACCAATTCATTGTGTGAAGAGGTAGTTCAAAACTTCAACTTAATCATAATCAAAATCAACAAAAGATCACTCGATCATAGCAAAATCATGTTCATCCTACGAATCATTGCATACAACAATCACAAATTTCCCTTGTTTGCTGGGAACGTAAGCAGACATGACATCTTCAATTGTAGCTCTCCTACCGGTCGGAATTGTTGTAGCAGCTGAAGCTACCCGATTGAGTTTGAGGAATGAGTGCAATTTAACATGCAAAAGCCACTGAGCTAAGTCCTCTGAACATTGAGGCAATGATTCAAGGGATGCATGCCATCTTGCATGATTGGGCCATCCAGCGTTGATCAGACCATTGATCACCATACACCCTACAAACAGATCAGTCTACGTTTTTGCTTAGCATTGTGTTTTCCACACAGTGCATCACAAAAAGGGGCATCTGTAGACACCTAAATCATGTCATGCTTAGGGGAGCTACTCACATAGACACACTCATAAGATCATAAGACATAATCTTGGACTTTCCAAGCATCAATAGTGGTTCTCACCACTCATTTGGGGCCTTTTCAAGCCATCCAAGCTTGGCCGCTCAAGCCAAGAGCGACCAGATCCTAGCCGCTCAAGCCTAGAGCGGCCAGACCTTAGCCACTATAGATGACAGTGGCCAGATCTTAGCCACTATAGACGATAGTGGCTAAGCCATAAGAAGCAGTTTATCGACAAACAAGCCCAATATCGGGTGGAAGTGGTAGTCTGCATGCAATAAAGGTGAGCGGGAGTGACTTTGCATTCCTTTTCATGACCAGTTCACATAGGAGACTTGAGTTTGCATTTAGACTTAAGTTAACTGACCTCCAAGCATAAAAAAAGGACAAAAGCTTCTCATGCTAACGACCAGTTCGCATAGAAGACTCAAGTGGGCAGTTAGATTTTAGTTAACTGGCCTTCAAATATAGACAATGGACAAAAGCTTCTCATGCTAACTTGCACTACGCATGAGAAATTCATTTCTAGGGCTTGGACATAGACCTAGGGTTTCACACTATAAAAGGTGCAAGCCTAAGAGCACCAAGAGATATTTAATCTTTTATCACATTAGGGAGAGAGACATCCTTTTGAGGAGAGCTTTTGAGACTTGGAGAGTTCTCTTTGAGATCACGTGTGCGACGGAGCTTTGACGAATCGAAGAGCATAACACCTACTTTCTTCAACATCAGATCATAGTCTTTGACCCATAGCTTTGGGGCAAAGAGGGTAAGGTTTACTTTAGCGGCCATTGTCTTGGACAGTGGCCCGTAGGCTTAGCTTAGATAGACATAGCATCTTTTATCCTGTTTTCTTATATCATTAGCATAGATTTACATGATTTCATGGCATAGTTTTATCATATTTCCATTACATTCTTTTATTACTAACAACCTCATCCAGGGAGGCAATCTCGGACACCTAAAAGTGTGTTGTTGTTTCATTGCTTGTAGGGCCACAGGTACATCGGACGAAGATTACAACATACGAGAGCAAAAGGGATCCCTCTAGGAAACAGACCTAGAGAAGGAGGCATCTGTAA
Source organism: Wollemia nobilis (assembly GCA_028583015.1). NCBI lineage: Eukaryota > Viridiplantae > Streptophyta > Pinopsida > Araucariales > Araucariaceae > Wollemia > Wollemia nobilis. Next base: position 92,764 of record JAQPPZ010014502.1, read on the forward strand.
GCCCTCATACATTTTCGTGTGTGGAACCGGGAAGATTTTATAAGTGCACCACCTCTTCATGAAAGGGGCACTCCTTGCCTACTTGTAACTTATTGTATCAAAATGGGTATCCCTAAGAGGGACCGACATGTAACCGAGCTTCAATATCAATAAAGAGATCCATATTTTGTTATTTCGTGTTATATGCTTTTTCCTCTTGTCTTTCCATTTCATCTTTGGTATTTTAAATAAGCATTGCAAGTAGGGTTTTTAGAAAAGGGACCGGTGCACGCATTCTTGGGGTCGCTACAATTTCTTTTTAGGTGGTCTATGCTTTTAATGCTTTGAATAATCTATGCATCTATGAAATATGCCTTTGAATAATCTATATCCATAAGATAAATGTTTTTTGATAGTTTATGTCCATATGATGAAATGTTATCTTGGATAGTCTATCCTTATATAATGTTATCTAGGATACTTTATGCCCTTGTTGTTGGTTTCTTTTATGACATTACGCCTAACACCCCTAGTCATATTTTTCATTAATATTTTTTTTGGCAAATATGTGTGATAGTGAAGTCATTCAATCAAATGATATTAAATGGGATTTTTAGGGAGAAACTTCTAGCTCAAACTACCCTTTTATATGCCATATGTAATTTTTCTATATATTATGAAAGTCATCATAGAATGCTAGCAAGTTGTGAAGATATTTTCTACCTTAGTTACCTAGCTAAAATACAATATATACTGTGATCTATCGTGATTAGGATCATGGGTCACAACGAATCTTTTGACTTTATATTTAAGAAACAAGTAGTCATATGAACACAAGCAAGTGACTTAGGATTCAATTGCGCAACAAGTAGTCAATGCAAGAATCCAACTATGACAATAATAGCTATATTTATGAAATTATGTATATGATAGGTAGAAATAACAAATAACTTATGTCTTTTTATGGAAAGGAAGATGATGAGAAGGTTATTTCTTGTCAATGATTTTGAGAAATCATCATTGATGTGTGAAAGCCATTGAGCAAGGAATAACCATCATTGTCTCCTCTTTTCCAAAAGGTGTAAGTTAGGAAGAGATATGCATTACAAGTAAACTATGCAAATAAACAAAGTCTACTAGCACACAATTTTTTAGATAAGATAGAAAAGGCACTTGTTACATATTAGAAAAGAAATAAAAATAATACACAAAACCAAGCTAAAATACTAAGAGTGGAGACATGCTAGCATCAGTGACCTAATGTAAGTGCAATGAAAATGAGCTAGCCTAATTAGTTATCATTATTGCATCATTATAGAGTCCCTTGATTCTAAATATACAAGCAATCATGTATACATGCAATCATGATATTAAAAACTATGCAGGAGCAACATCCATAGTAAGAAGGAAATTATGTATATGTTATGGATGACAAGAATGTATATAAGAAAAAAATATCTCAAGCCTTTTATAAGAAATAATATGGCATTTATTTCTCATAAATTTTTTCATTATCACATTCTTAAAAATAATTTTGGCAAGGGGTCATGTAAGACAAAAAACTTCTTGGGAGGGAGCTCTGCAGGGCAACTTCCCATGGAAGTCCTATTCCTCTTACCTGCATCCTTTCCTCATCCCTATCCCAGGACCCTATTCATTTCCCAATTTCCTTGGCACCTTTTCCCATCCTTAATGGAAGGAAGGTGTTGCAGACGATCTCCTTTGGGGGGGAGATCCTTGATCCATTGTTCTGCCCCTTTCCTTTCCCTAAGGTGGGAAAATTTCTATCCCATTTTTTGTTCCACTATTCCACCTTTTTCCTTTGGTGCCTGGGTTCTGGGTTATGTTCAGGTTTTTCCCTAGGACTTTTCTTGGGGTTTTTTCTCAGGTTGTTTTAGGAAGTCTTCTTGACATCTGCTCGTTGAGGATATTCAGTTGCGAATGGCTGGGTCTAAGGAATTTTGGCTTCTTGAGCAGTTTTGCACAACATCCTTTTGGTCTGGGAGTGGGACCATGTGCTTTATACTATGACTCTACTCTTTGGTTTTGAGGTGGTGGGTCTTGTAGGATTTTAGTTCCTTTCATGGCTTTGCAGCCTCTGGTCTTTTTGCTGTTGAATCCTTGTAGGTTTTCCTCCTTGTTTCCTTGAAGCTACTTTTTGGCGGGTCTAAGGAATTTTGGCTTCATGAGCAATTTTGCACAACATCCTTTTGGGTTTTTATGGGTTTCCCATGTGCTTTCTACTATGAATCTGCTCTTTGGGTTTGAGGTGGTGGTTCCTGCAGGATTTCAGTTCCTTTCATGGCTTTTGGGGGCCTCTATTTTTCTTATCACTGATTCCTTGTGGGACTTCCTCTTCTATGACCTTGAAGCTATTGAAGGTTGTCTAGGATGCATGGCTATTGTATTTTGATTTGTGCTCTAACATCTATAGTCATGCATCTTCGTGACTCCTTTATCTTGAATTCCTATGGCACTTTCCCATCCTTTCCTTCAGAAGTGCTATTCTGTTGTTGTTGTTTCCTCTGCTGGGTAGGTGTTTTCGAAGGCTTCCTTTTCTGCATAAGGACCCTATGGCCTGGGGTGTTCCTTTGCTACTGAACCACTATAGTTCCACCTTTTAGGATTTTGTTCCATATTTGCTTTTGTTCGGGCTCCCCTACGTGGGATGCTTATTTTCCTTCAGTTCTTTTTTTTCCAAGGGTGGTTTATGGTTTTCCCGCCCTTGGGATGTTTCAAATTTTAAATTTCTAGCTTTGTTTCTTTTCTCGCCTGTGGGAAAGGTTCAAATTAATTTTTAGTGGTTGGGGTAGTCTGGCACTTTCTCCCACCCTTTGTTTGCTTCAAATTCTTGTTTGGTGCCTTTTGATTCAAATTTGGTTTCTGGTGGGCCTTCCCTTCCTTCATAATTTTCCTTTAGCGTAGAGGAAGCCATATTCCTCTGGTTCTAAGGAAAGTGCCTTCCCCTAGCGCAAAGGATGATGCATTCCTTTTCTGGTCCTCTAGTGTGTTCCTTTTTTGTTCCTTTTGGTTGTTCTTACCTTTATTTAATCTTATGTATTATATTACAATCTGATTCATTGTAATTAGGTTTTGGGATCCTTGATAAAAACACACTTTTAATGTACCAAAAAAAAATGGCAAGGAATAATTCTCATATTACATCCTACAATATACATAAGGTAGTTGATTGATATGCATTACAAGAAATTCATACAAATAAAATAGATTTTACCATAAAAAATTCCTAACATAGGAAGGAAAGGTAATTGTTGCATCACAACGAAGCAAAATCCTAAAGTTAGGGATACACTAGCATCAATTCCCTAGTGTAAGTGCAATGGAGATGAGCTAACCTAATTTGGTATCATCATCAAATAATTTTGGAGTCCCCTCTTTCTAAATGCATAAGCAAACTATGCATTTATGAGAGGTAGTCATGCACAATATATGATAGGAAAATGTGTAAAATAAATATCAAGTAAACATGTGAAGTATGACAAGAAATCATGAGAATGAGGATGAAAGAGTCATTAATGAAGTATGCTAGCTTAATGACCTACCATATATGAAATACATGTGAATCTATTTATTAGATAAAATCATCATTGCATCCCCATCACGATGTTATGGGATTGGATTGACTTTAATTTTAATTATTGATTCAAAAAATTGGATTCAATTTAATTGTTATTATTGTGCCCATTAATTTAACTTTTAGAAAAGTCATATGGGTTTTCCATAGGCTTCTCTTGACCTTAAAATTAAGGAAGGCTCCCTTCTTTCCTCGTTTGTGTTTTTTTATCTAAGATTAAATGCACACACAAAAGTAAATACGTGAAGTTTATGGTGTGAGAGATGAAAGAAAATATGATCGTTACACAATAACAAGGATAGCACATGATCAATAAACCAATAATAATCCATATAACATCAATATTCACCCACTCATTTTATTATGAAATTGATAAGTGAATGATAATATGGGATAGAAGGATAGTATCTAACTATCATACACTTGACAAACCAATAGGATGGTACCTCTAGCAGGATGAAGAAGGAATTACAAATTTATTACAACCTCATGAGCAACAAAACACAATATGAGTTTCACAAACTATAGCTCTGAATTCTCATTCCCAAACGATGATGATGATGAGCGCTCTAGGACCCTACTAATAGCAAATGTTTATCCTTGAGTTGCCTAGGGTAAAAAACAATTACTCCTAGTAAGAGTAAATATTTGGGGGTAACTTTAGCAAAATATTACATCTTAAAATGCGACATACCTCTAATAACCTCATATTGATCTAAAAATGCTTATTGCATCATTAAATACCAAAAGTATCATTTTCTAGGAAGATTTCCTCAAAATTTGCATGGATTTTTACCTTTGTGTCTTGTCTAAGCAATTCACTTGCTATGTCAAGTAATTAATTCCCTTCGACAAGTGGTCATCTTGCATTAATAAAGTTAGTAATATTAATACTTAGAATATTAATATCAATGTTAATAAGTAAAATTAACATTTGGTATTAGTTAGTAAGTAATTAATAAATTTAATCTATTTTTAGTAATTAAAATTAATAGGTAATAATAATATTTAAATGAGTTGTTATATTAGTTGCTTATATTTTATCTTATAATTAGATAAGTTTTGAATAGAATGAAAATCAAGATTAATTGACCCTAATTCATAATAATTAAGGTGGCTAATATTTGAACGTTGTGTTGGGTGGAAACATGAGTTAGTTCTTGTAGCGTAGAGAATATACACTACCTTTGTGCTCATCAATTTGTTGCAAGAAGAGAGACCTTGAATGTAAATCTGGTAGGCATTATAACATTGAGGAAATGGAAATTTAGAGGCTAGTGGAGGAAATAAGAGATTGTAGGAGGAAAATCTTTGGGAAAAAGGAAGTGGGTTAGAAGAAAAAGGTCTAGACATCAAAGGTGAGCTTGAGATCGCTATATTGATGTAGAACTCTTGAATGATATTTTAAGCTTTATTTTGGTTTGTTTGACTTCCTATTTTTACAACTTTCAATGCTTGGGTTCTTCTTTTGTTCAAGGCTTATTTTGGCTATGCCTTACTTATTTCCTTCTTTTTTGAGGGTTTTTTTAAGCTTTATGTAATGTCTCTAGGGTTGTGCTTGGTGTTAATCATGTTTTTGGATATTGTTGCTTTGACTATTGGACTTAGATCCTTATCATAGAAGGTAGTGGTAATGCTACGATAGATCTTTGATGTTTCTCAAGGAGAGATTATCTTTTGGAATCTCATTAATCCAAGTTGCATAGTCCATGTGCTTGCTATACATTTTGTGAGGTGTCCTGCTTCATTATGGAGTATCGTATCTTTATTAATTCTAAGCTTAATTTATTGTTCTGTTATGTTCATTAGCTTTATTATTCCTGAGTAGATCTATTATGGAATCATTATATTTTTCTTGTGCTTCATTATCAAGATGCATTGTTGTTTTATTAGGTTTTTGATCTATGATTCACCCATTAGTAAGTTAAGCACCTTTTTTTTAGTTAATGCTTAGTTTCAAATCTAACTTTGGTGCTTAATATTTTGATTTATTTATTTTTTTCTCCTATCCATGAGTTTGCATTTTGGAGTTAAAGGTTTAGTTAGTTATTTTATGTTATGGTTGTGCTTGGGAATTTTAAATCATGAAGATGATTATATTTATTGGAATAAAAAATAAGTAGACTAAGGTATATTTTTGGAAGACCTTATGTTTTATTAGAGGAAAATATGAAATTAATAAAATATTAAATAGAAGTGAACAAATATTAGTATAGAATGGTTTGGGATGATTTTTTATTTGCAATTTATAGTTTAAAAAAATTATTTGGTTCTTTTTTTAATGGAGTATTATTTTTGGTTTGAAGAGTTATGTGTTTTTTTTTTTAAAGAAACAAAGAACATAATTTATAACAATAAATTTCTAATACTTGAGTAGATAAAGGAATTCAATATGGAGAGAAGCATAGGATTCTCTCTTGTCTGTATAAAATATATCCTGCATTGTTGTTTTATTGCATAATGCATGTTAAGTTATATTTGCATTATATGAGCTATCCTGATCCCTAATTTTCTTCTCAAAGTTCATGAGAATAGGATATTCATGAATTGAACCATGGATAGAAGAGGATAATAGAGACCACTTAATGGAATTGAACTTATGTATTGAGGATGAAAGTTAGTAATATATTCCTTATGTCAAAGACTAGAAGAAATATGTTATCTAATACTCTTGTTATTCTTGAACTAGAACAATGAATGGAAGGATTAAAGTTATTGATTTCTTTAATGATATGTTTATATGTTTAAGTTATGAGAAAATGGGAAATAATGACTTTGATATCAATTCATGGATGGTGGATTATAATGTTCTAGATGTTCTTTTATTCATCACAAAATAAAGTAATTGCTAAATGTTAGTATTATGGATGGAAGTATTTTATCATAGTTTTAGCATTATGCTATATTTAAGTATGTTATTTCTATAATAGTCCTTTAATTCCTTTAGTGGGAGATATGTTATTATTTTGATTTTATTAATTAATGTTGGGGTTAGAGAGGTTCTTGGGCATGGATCTAGAGCCATATTAGGGCCCTAGAGTCAATAAAGTAACCCAATCCTAGGAGTTGTGGTGATGCAATAACCAAGAATATGTAAACCTTGGAAGGAGTTGTGATGGTGTGTTAGTTAGGTATTCATAAATCTCAGAGAATTTTTAGTGATGAAATAACTAGATATTTTTGAAATGGTACACCTTGAAAAAATAGGCTTAGGTATTGTAAGGTAATGAGGTTTTCATAAGATAGTATAGTGGTGGTATCTTGAATGACAAGGATTGGGTGACCATGTTATAATCAGGTGAGTGATAATAGCCTTAGTTAGCCCATGGAGGTGTGGTAATTAAGCACTAGTACATTATGTTAGAATAATACTATATAGATAGACTTATTTAGTGTTAGGGAAATGACATCCCCCTTTAGATGTTATGGACCTTAAAAGATAATACCTACATCATGGTCAAGTTATCATATACCATAGAGGGTATAGAAAATATGGGGGGACCACTATTGGCATCCTTTATAAATGATGTGATTTAGAGGGATGAACCCCAAAAATATGGGATATTGGCCACTCTTATTGAATTGAGAATCATTTACAGTGACAATGAACTCAAAATGTGGTTATGCCTTACAACACTAAAAATTATTAGGACTTCTTTGTGAAATTTACTTGAAAGAAAAAATATTTATCTATTGGCTTGGTTTGGTGGGTTGTTACATTGGTATCGGAGCTCTAGGTCATAGGACTAGAAAATTCCATGGAGAGAACCCAGGATGAGCCTTGACTTAATGTGTTACTTTGTGGAGACTTACTCCTTTAGGGACCTTAACATGATCATTTGAACCAAGGAGTAAAATTCCTAGAGATAATTGTTTCTTATTGGAGATGGGACCTTGTGGTGAGGCAAATGTGACCATGATCATTATCAAGAGAGTGATAATGGTCTAAGTTAGTTCATGGAAAAATGAAACTAACTAATTACAATTAGAATTGGGAGAAATTATAACTTACCCAAATCCTCTTATGGATAGGAGATGGTGCCTATTTTGAGAGGAGTATCATCCAAGAAGTCAGGGATAACTATACAAGATGAAGCTATAGTGTGATCCCAAAATAATTCTAGAAGGGCAATAACTCCAACAAGAAAAATAGGAGAACAATGGAATCCAGTACGAAGTATGGAAGGGCAAAGGAATCTAGAAATGAAATTAGAAGAACAATGAGATTTTGTGAGAGGGTGGAAGAACTTTCTTCTATAGTTAAATTGCTTCAAGAATAGATGGAACAACAACAAAAATTGTTATAAACCCTAATTAATAAGGAAATAGGTAATAGGGATTCATAGGGTAAATAGGAAGAGAATCTTGTTAGAGAAACCCATGAAGACAAAGCTCAAATTGAGGCTAAGCTTTCCAAAGACCTTAAGAATGTTAAGGTAGCTAAATTTAATGGAAGAAAAAGGGGTGATGTAGCTGAGCCATGGTTAAATTAGTTGAAAATATTATTTTCTATGAAGAATTATTCATTCAAAACCCAAACTATTTGGGCTACCCTTCATCTTTAGGATGCAACTTTAGAATGGTGGAAAAATTTTAGGGTAGGCAAAGGAATCAACTTTGTGGACCTTAAATGGGATAGTTTTTTTGGGATTTTAAGAAGAGATTCCTATCAAAACAATTTTATGTAGAGAATTTTGAGGATTTTTCTATTCTCCCACAGGGTACTTTTTTGTGGAGGTATACCACAAAATATTTGTTAAAATTTTAAAGTATATTCCTGAGTATGAGATCAATGAACAAATTACGATGCATAAGTTCATACTGGGGGTGGATCCTAAGATTAGGTTAGCAATTAATTTGCTCAAACCTAAAACCCTAGAAAAATATTATGATCTAGCTAGATAGGAAGAGGTCAATATTTAAATCAAAAAGACCTTTAACTATGTAGGGTTGAGAGTTATATAGACAAAAACTTAATAAGAGGAAGAGTGCAAATTTTATGAAATGGGATAAGGAGCAAATTAATAAAAGTAAAAGAATTCTAATTTTGAGAATAAGAATAATGGGAAACAAGGAAATTATAAGAAGAAATTCTAGAAGGAAAATTCCAACCCTCAACCTTAGAAGTAGAATTATGTAGTGCTTAAATACGTAGGGTTATGCATAGTGGATATTTATCACCAAATTGGCTAAAATTATGATTTTCAAAATTTGGAATTGGCTAATATTTGGGACCCTTGACCAAGGCCCATTAGCCAAAATGTTTTGGGTGCAAATTTTTTTGGGTCGATTCATCCCATTTTTATTATAATTTGACCATTTTAAGTTTAAATTTCCAACATTATCTCTAATAATAGTGAACCTTCTACATGTGTTTTGGCACTATTTGCCTAAATTTTGAAATTGATTCACCAAATTTTTATAAATATATTTTGGGGTTGATATCGTACACATAACCCTATAAAGAGGGAACAAGGAATATCTCAAGAACCTAGGATAGGTTGCTTCATTTGTGGGGGTCCTCATTATGCCAATAAGTGTCCCCAATGACCAAAGTTGAGTAACAAAGTAGAGGAGCAACCACATCAAATCTATGCAACCATAGGGAGTCAAAAACTGGATGAACAAGCAACTCCTACATTATTGAATGGTAAGCTATTTAATAAGAATGTTAAAAATTTTATAGATAGTGGAGCTACAAATAGTTTTATTTCCACTAGTATTATCTAGGATTTGCAAGAAATACCTAGAGTTTTGGCACAAGGGTGGAAATTCGAGTATGGGTTTGGATAGGCCTACTCAATGGAACAATGTTTACTTACAATTGAGATTACCTTAATCAATGGATCCGTTATATGGCGCTTATAGATAACACCACTACATGATTTTAATATTATCCTTGGGATGGATTTATTAAAGGTTAATGGAGCCCTAATCAATTTCCAAGAAAGGTGGATGGACTTACCAATAGGGATAAGAAGAGATTTAGGGTTCAAAGTAGGCAAGGGTCCTTTGAACTCATTTTATTTTAACTATGCAACTAAATAAAGCTATTAAAATAGGTGGTATGTTGTATGTAATAAAAATAAATGGCAATATAGGTGAAAAAGGAGATGAGGAAATATTTAAGAAACATCCAATTTTGCATGAATTTAGGAATGTATTTCCAAAATATCTCCTAGGCCTACCACCTTAGTGTGAATTTGACTTCATAATTGAAATAATACTTGGAGCCAAACCCATTGCAAGGACACCTTGTAAAATGACTTCTATTGAATTGCAAGAGTTAAAGGTGCAATTTCAAGATTTATTGGAGAAGGGTATAATTAAAACTAGCATGTTGACTTGGGGTGCTCCAGTACTATTTATTAAAAATAAGGATGGTTCCTTAAGATTGTGCATCAATTATAGAATGTTGAATAAGGTGACCATCAAGATAGGCATACTTTGCCAAGGATTGATGATATTTTTGATCAGCTAAAGAATGCAACTATACTTTTGTAGATTGATTTGAGATCAAGATATAGTTGAATATTTGAGAGGAGGATACTCACAAAGTAATATTTAAGACTAAATATGGACACTATGATTTCATAGTGTTTCCATTTGGGTTGACAAATGTACAATCAACTTTTATGAATTTGATGAACAATATGTTTAGGAAAGATCTAGGTCATTATATTTTGATATTTCTAAATGATATTTTGATATTTCTCTCAACAAAGAGGAACATGACCAACATTTGAGGTTAGTGCTA